>PVIY010043401.1:0-20347 GCA_004026745.1 Myrmecophaga tridactyla
GGGAAAACAATTCTGCAACAGGATGTGTATAGTTTAAGGTTTGGAGAGGAGGGGAGGGTCTCTCCTGGCAATAGAGACCAAACCCTGTAATTAAGTAACTTGCTGTTTCCTTCAAGATATCAACAACCACCACCATTCGCCTCCGTTGCCTAAACAGGGCAAATCCCTGTTAAGCAGTTCCCGGTGGTCTGCTCTCACACATGTGCAGGGGAAGGAAAAAAAAAATCCCCTGGAAGCCTGCCTCCCCCGCTTCCCAGCAGCAGGCGGCCCCCTTGGCCCTGCCCCGGCTCCCCTCCTCATCTGGCAATTAGGGATAATCTTTTGTTGCCTGGAAAGTGTAAAAATCACCAGCTTTTCTTTTTGCATGCATAATATCCATTTCCCCTCCAAGTGCTGTTATTTGGTTTGGGAATTACATCTATTTACAAGAGTAGATGTTGCACAAAGGTTGTGTTTATGTGGAAAATTATATCGGTGATACGGGCTGATTGGCATGTGGGGGCTGGGAGAGGGGGCGAAGAGGCCTTCTCATCAGCTTGGAATAACAAAATGATTGTATTTTCAGCAAAGCTAATTGATCACATACCTTGCCAGGCTATCTGTTTACTCAAAGGCCATCCAGGCCCTGGGAAGGTGGAGAGGAGAGAGAGCGCCCCGGGGCGGTGGTCGAGGCGGGGCGAGCTGGCTGAGGCCCTGGGACCGTGGTGGGGTGGAGACAAGGGATGCGCCAGGTCACCAGGTCATGCTGGCACTCATTCTCCTTGGAAACCAGGCCCCGGTTCCCAGCCCGGCGGGTGTGTCCTTTCCCCAGGACCCCGAAGTCAGTGTGGGACACCACAGGTGTGCAGACGCGCAATCTGGAGACTAGGACCAGGAGAAAGGATGAATTAATTCCCTTCCTCTTCTCTGCTGGAAAAGCTGGGAGAGCAGGCTGGCGAGGCATGGGGGTGCCAACCTTGACAGGGGAACTGTTGATTTCCATGATGATTTCACTGACTTTACCCCAGGAGCTCGGGATCAGGAGCTGCAGCTGGGAGTTTAGAAGGGAAAGGGGGCTGTGGTGGCCAGGGGGAGTTTGGAGGCTGTGGATAAGGATGGCATCTAGCTTCCAGACCTGCAAACAGCCGAAACCTGACCCCAATCCCCTCTGACACCCTCCCAGAACAAAGACCCTGCCTCTTGCCTTGGGGGAAGGAGGTGCTCATCGTTGGGTTTATGACCAGCGTTCTTGGACCCTGGAGATAAATAAGTGTATGAGACGTCCTAAAAGGACATTACTTCCCCCAAACTGACCCACTCAGGCCAGGCCTCGCAGATAAGGATAACTGAAAATCCACCTGAAAAAGCGCTGAGTTAGAACTGTATTACCTCTCCAGGTTTCAAGGTCCAGTTGTGTGGGGGGCAGAAAACAAAACAGTCGGTCATAGTTAAGCAAATACTTGAACTGAAAGTGACCAGTTCAAAAATAAACGGCCAGTTATTCTCAAAACAGCTTGTTGGAATTAGTCAAGGAACTGATAAATTTACTAGCCATTTGGAAAACACGAAGCTCCTTTGAAAGCCACCAGTTCAAATTATTCCGACCCTCCCTCCCTTATTATGGGTGATTATTTTGCAAACTTCTGTTTGGAGTCAAGCTGCCAGTTACTCTTTACAAACAACTAGGCACAAGCAGTCTCTGGTCTGACAGATTTCAGTTATGGTCTGCTCTCTCCTCTTCCCATCAGATTTAGTTACTTTTCCTAAAGCAAGAATTAAGGAATCTTCTGGAACAATCAATAGAGCCTCCCCTGGAGAAATCCTAGATTTCTCAGAGACAAATGGAGTAACTTAGGCCTAGACTATTCTTTGTTAATCCGTACTGGTGACATCTAAGCCAAGTCTGTGCCTTATTTTTGGAACCATGGATCACGTGATACTGAATAAACTCCCAAGTGTCTTTCTACAAACTCAGAATGGAGTTTTTTGCTCCTACCCAGGTCTGAGTCAGATGAGTCTCAATTCAGAGTACATTAAATTAGTTTTACTAATAGCCACCTGATAGCTCTGTGTACGTTGGTATGTGTGCTTATTTGTCCACCGTAGCACTTCAGATCACTGGCCCTTCTAAAAGACAAGAAGTTTAGTGGTGTGGCACTCTCAGAATTGTTTTTTAACTGGAAACATTTTGCAATGAAAGGACATTGATAAAACCTGAATCCAAATCAAACTTTTCTGTGTATGTTATTTTTACTCTGCAGTCAAATGCTTTTATTAGATTTAAAACTTTCAATGTGCTTTTTATCTTTAGCTGTATAGTGTTCTACAATTGAAAAAAAAAAAAAAAGCCATGACTCTGAAGTCTGACAAAATAACACACTTTATTGGACGTCTCTGCATATTGCCAATTAGCTTTGCCGTGCACTCAGGCCCACATCCATCACCCTCCTTTGGGTGGCTGTGATGGGAATCTAATTTGATGCATATGCCCTGTGCTCCCCCATGATGCATATTCACCAGTGCCTCCAACCTGCAAGGAGCAGCTGGGCCAAGGAAAAGATAAATGACAAGAAAACCAAGACAAAGCCTGCGGACCCTTTATCAGAAACGGGCCCTGCTCTTCTCACCCAGTGTTAACAGTCTTAGTCCTCCATGCCTCCAGTTCCTGCCACCCAACTCCCACCCCACCCTACTCCTCTCTCCCCCACATCTTCCTCCCTTTCAGGACCCAAAAGATCCAGAACTCACAGGAGGCCAGGCCTTAAGTGGAGAACGGAAAACGGAAAACTTAGCCTTTTCTTCCAACTTCCCAGGGCTGGCCGCTGTCCTCTCCCACTTTGCCCTGTTCCCACCCCCTCCCACCTACTCCTTTTACAAGCCTGACTTTTAAACCTCCAGTTCCCTAGGAATTTTATGAATGCTCAGCACCAGCCAAAATAAACTCGTAAAGAAAAAGTTTCTAAAGAAGGTCATAGACCTGTACAGCAAGTGCTAAGCGGTAAATACAAAAGTTCTTCGAGTTGCTGGAAGCTGAGGCCTGGGTGGCAGGAAGTTGAGGAGATTAAATGTAGGGTGGGGCAGGTTGAGGGGAAGGAAGAGAAGAAGGAGAAAAGGCTCCCTTTTCTCTCTTTAAAAGACAGAAGAGAATCTCCCAATCCAAACCCACAGAGGATTTATTTTTATAAAAAGCCTATTTTGACCTCTTGTTTTATTGAAGCTGTAACCCAGGGAGGTAGAAGGACAAACCTAATGTCACACAGCACACCGACCAGTATGGTAGTAGAAGCCAGGTGTGCTGACTCCTGGTCTGGAACCTTCCTCTCTGCAGTACTATCACAATGAGGAAAGGAAAGGAAGGATCCAAAAGAACAGAGACCACTGCTGGTCTTGGGGTTCATGGAGCTGCCTGCTGTAACTCTAGAGCAGCACCGTCCATTAGAACAACTTTCTGCAATGATAGGAATCTTCTGTATCTATGTTGTCTAATATGGTAGCCCTTGAGATGTGCCTAGTGTGACTGAATTTTTCATTGTAATTAGTTTTGTTAGCTACCTGTGCTGAGCGACTATTATGCTGAGCAGAGCATTTCCATGATCATAATGGCCTATCAGACAGCACATCATCACAGGAAGTTTGATCAGACAGAGTTGCTTTAGAGGGCCAACATCCTTAGTGCCTGAAGACATATGTGTGGTCATGGTGCAGGATGGCTCCTTCCTCTGGGCTTTCATAGCCCCCAGTAACTCCACCCACAGCATGACGCTTTGCCACCGAATTGTAAATGATCATGTCCTTTCTGTCTCCACCCACCTGAATAAGAGTCTCTTAAGGGCTGGAGCCCTCTCTTTCTCTCTTCTCTTTTCACCTCCAACCCCAGCCCCTAATATCCAGCACAAGGCAGACACTCAGTAAAGGTTTAGGCTCAAAGAATCTCAGCATTGGAAAGGGCTGCAAAAAGAGTTTAACTGAACCACTCCCGGGGCAGGAATCTGCTCTGTAACCTCTCAGAAAGTGACCTATCCACCCACGGCCCACCTCTAGGTACAGAGAACTAACCCTTTCCAGGCACCCTAATCCCTAATTCTGACCAGCTGGGATCAATAGGACATCCTTCTGAAATCTAGTGAGATCTCTCCACCTGCAGCTATATCCCCTGCCCTAGCTCTGGGATCTCATTAATTTTGCTTTTCTTTCTATGCAATAGCCCTTTTAACAGCTAAACATAGTCCAAGTTCTCTCCATTCCTGTCAAACATGGAGCTCATCACTGAATGCCTAATTTCAGGTGTGGCCTGATCAGCAGAGACTAGCAAATACTGAACTCCGTTAATCTAGGGACCATTCTTCTGTTAAGCACCCCCCCACTCCCCCCCACACACACACACTTTTAGTCACTCCCTTACTCCATAGGCTCATACTTGGCTTGAATTGTCAACACCGCCCAGGCCGTATGAATGGCTAAGCTGCTCCAGGGGTGACCAGGATGAATCAGCCCCTGCCTGTACTGCTCACTGACCCAGACAAACAGGACTCCAGCTTCTGTGCCCCACACTTTGGAGTGCCTTCCTCAAAATTTTCTAGTCCCTCTCAGATGCCTGTGACTACCCGGAGCTGGCAGTGCTATACAGGTGGGACACTCTAAGCCCAAACAGGTTTGCATTGGCTCCAGTCTGTTTCTTCCCTTTGGGGCACTTTCCAACTCTCTACCTCTCTCATGGGGTTGACCAGATGCCCCAAGGTGCTCCGGTTTTACTTCCATGGACTTCTCCTAGGGTTCCATGGCCAAGCCCTTGTTCCGGAAGGGCAACCTGGCAACCAGATCGATCCCACTGGCTGGTGTGGTATTTCTTTTGTGAGATTCCCATGAGATTGGATCTTCAGAATGGTGCTAACATACTGATTTGGGGTGATTCAAATTGTTCTACAGACAAGGGCTCCACACACTCTAGAGGCAGCCCTGGTCCCTGTGCTCACAGTCTATGGGGAAAGTAGTCTAGTCTACAACATTATGAGGGGGTAAGGCACTGGTTGAGCCCCCAAGAAGCAGCCTGGAGGGCTCCTAGAGGTAGAAATATATAAGCTGGGTCTAAAAGTTAACGAGGGAAAAGAGAAAGGAGAGGTAATTCCAGGCAGAGAAAACCACATGCAGAAAAGTGTCTGAAAGTAGGTGAGCCTGATTATGAAATGATTATGACTGGGACAAGTGTTTAATTTTGTTTCGTTTTGTTTAAGATATTTTTGAACCTCAGTTTCCTTATCTATAAAATTGAGAGACTAATATCTATCTCACAGGATCAGGCCTTCATTCAGTCATTCAAAAAAATGTACTGAGAACTTACTAAGCCAGGCCCTCTGCAGGTGTCAGGGACATTCAAAAGAGCAAGGCAAGCCCCTGCTCCCAAGGAGCTCTAGACGATGACACTGCAGCAGTAGGAGGAGCTGTCACAGAGGAGTGGGTCCAGCTCCCCAGGAGCCCCATGAAGGGCTTATCAGATTCTGGCAGGGGAAGTAGGAGCCAGATTCACTGACCTCCTCATCCTTGAGCTCAACCTTAAAGAAAGGGTTAATAAGAGTTCTCAGGGCAGAGAAGATGGGAAGGACTTTCCAAAGAGAGGGAACAGGATATGCAAAGGCACAGAGGTCTGAGACAACCTGAATTATTTGGAGCCTGGGAAGCAGTGCCATGTGTCTGTAGGTTATGATGCATGTTGGACTGCACCGAAAATTAGGCTGGAATTTGAGACTACAGCCTGAAAGGTCTTGAATGCCCTTTTCCCCATGGGTGGTGTTCTAGTTTGCTAGCTGCTGGAATGCAATATACCAGAAATGGAATGGCTTTTTTAAAAAGGGAATTTAATAAGTTGCTAGTTTACAGTTCTAAGGCCATGAAAATGTCCCAGTTGAAGCAATTTCATAGAAATGTCCATTCTAAGGCATCCAGGGAATGATACCTTGATTCAAGAGTGAAGTTCAGAGTTTCTATCTCAAGTGGAAGGCACATGGCAAACGCGGTCAGGGTTTCTCACTCATCTAGAAAGGCCGGTGGCGAACAAGCAGCATCTGCTAGCTTTCTCTCCCGGCATCTTGCTTCATGAAGCTCCCCCAGGGGCGTTCTCCTCATCTCCAAAGGTCTCTGGCTGGTGGACACTGCTTCGTGGCTCTTGTCATTGTGTCATCCTTCTCTGCTCTCTCAGAATCTCCAAAGGCCACTGGTGGACTCTGTGGCTCCCTCAGCCTCGTGGCCCTGCTCAGCTCTGCTATGGCTTTCTCGTCATTTTCAAAAAAAAGAAGCAAAGCTCTGACAGTTGAACTGAACCAAATCTGAATAGGGGCTAGAGGTGCAGGATAGGAAGAGGCACCCAGGCTGGGCAGGGGGACAGGGACAAATCCGATGGACCCATTAGGTCCAAGGGGAGCTGCTACTGACTCAGTTTTCTCCCTCTACCTCTCCTCCTGCACTTTCGTACACAAGATCCAAGTCAAAAGCAAACAAGCAAAGAAACAGAAACAAAATAGGAGGGTGGGAAGGCTGGAAATCTGAGGACTGCCCTGAATGTCAGCTCTGGGTCTGCTGTGTGATTTTGCACGAGTTACTTAACCTCTCTAAGCCAGCTTCCCTATCTGTAAAATAAGGGATAAAACAGTAGCTACCCCCCCAGAATTGCTATGAGGATTAAATGAGGTCATGCATGCAAACTGTTTAGCACAGTGCCTGGCACATAATAAGTACTCAATAAATGTTAGCTGTTTTTGTTATGATTATTGTTATTCCTTCTGGAAAACAAACACAGCACACACCTGAGCCATTCCTGGCTGCACCTCTTCTTTATCACACACATCCATCATTCACTAACCCCCTATTGATTCTGTCTCTTAAAAAGGCCTTCAGCCTGGCCATGCTCCATCATTCCCCTTGGTGCTGGCCTCATCATCCTCACCTTGACATCTACCAGCCTCCCCCTTGGTTTTGCAGCCTCTAGCCTTTCACCTACCAAGTTTCTTCTTGCCCTCACCCTCATTCCAGCAGGGAGCAGCTCTGTGCTCCTTGCCCCAGGGGAGGTGTGTGCAGGATGCAAAAAAAAAAGTGGGCCAGCAAAGTTCCTGGCTTTTTTTTCAAAAACCTAAGCCCAGAATTGTTGAGAGGTTCTGTAAAGGAGCTGAAAGATAGAAATGGGGCTATGCAGAGAAGGTGGAAGACAGAAGTGAAACAGAGTATCTTGAAAGCTGCAGAAAGGGGGCAGGATTTCCTGCAGATTCAGGCTGTACAGAGGAACAGAGAAAATCTGTGGATCCTCCAAGTGAAGGGGCTTCAAAGGAGAATGTCTGCGGGAGGAGCATCTAGGCACGTTCGCGCGTGCACACACACACACACACACACACACACCATAGAACGTGGGAACTTTGTAAAGACATCAGACCAGAAGGGGCCATGTGGGCAGGGACAAGGGACACTTCTGAGGTCCCTGCCAGTTCAGCTACAGCCTGCCTCCACACCTCAGCACAGTGTAATACCCTGGAACTGGGCAGAAGTGAACCCAAAGTAATTAAGTTTCCATTTCTTACCAACCCAGTGAGTTGGGGACCCAAACTTAAATTGCTCTTTAGAAAATACAGGACTTCACTAATGTCATGCCCACCTGAATCCCTAGGCCGAGAGCCACATCCACTTAATATTAAAGGCTGCCAGCATCTTTGCATTGTCTCATTTAACCCAAATAATGTCTCTAAGAGGTTGTTCTAGTTTGCTAGCTGCCAGAATGCAACACACCAGAGACGGATTGGCTTTTAATAAAAGGGGATTTATTTCGTTAGTTCTTCAGAGGAAAGGCAGCTAACTTTCAACTGAGGTTCTTTCTTACGTAGGAAGGCACAGGGTGGTCTCTGCTGGCCTTCTCTCCAGGCCCCTGGGTTCCAACAACTTTCCCCGGGGTAATTTCTTTCTGCACCTCCAAAGGCCTGGGCTAAGCTGTGAGTGCTGAGATGAGGTATGTTGAGCTGCTTGGGCTGTGCTACGTTGAACTCTCTCATTTAAGCACCAGCCGATTAAGTCAAACATCATTCATTGCAGCAGGCACACATCTTAGCTTACTGCAGGTGTAATCAGCTATAGATGAGGTTCACTTACCATTGGCTCATGTCCACAGCAACAGAACTAGGTACTGTCACCTGGCCAAGTTGACAACTGAATCTAACTACCACAGAGGTAGGTGCAGTTATTATTCTTTCTGTAAGGCTCAAGAAACTGAGGCATAGAGAAGTTAACTGTCCTTAGCTGCTCTGTGGCCAAGGCAGGACTCTAAGCCACCTTAGCTACTGGACCACTCACAAAATCTTCCTTTCCTTATATTCCAAATCAAAAATGCAAATTGGAGGCCATATTGCCCCACTATGCTTCAACCCTCTTATGACATCCTTGCCTCCCCCTGGAAACTGGACCCTTGCCACACTTTTCTTTCCTCTGCTTTTCACTGTTCCCTTCCCTCCAGCCAAACCAGCTGCCCCTTGTTTGCTGTTATGTCCTGCCTGCATGCCTCCATGCCACCCAACTGCCTGCAGTATCCTTCCTCCACATTGTAACAAGTCCAGCTCACAGGCCACTTCTTCCAAGAAGCCCTCCCTACCTTTCCTCCTTCTAGCTGGAAGTAGTCTTCAGGTTTCCCCAGTGTCTACTGGTACTTTTCTTTTCTTTTTAACTTTCTTTATTCTATAATATAACATATATACAAAGCAAAGAAAGAAAAAAACAATAGTTTTCAAAGCACTCTTCAACAAGTAGTTACAGGAAATCCCAGAGTTTGTCATGGGTTACCGTAACATCATCTCAGATTTTTCCTTCTAGCTGCTCCAGGACATTGGAGGCTAGAAGGAATAAATATTTTTTTTTATCATCACAGTCAACTGTTTTTCCTTTTATTGTGAAAAATAACATAGATACAAAAAAGCAATGAATTTCAAAGTGTAGCACAACACTTAATTGTAGAACAGATGTCAGAGTTTGGTCTGGGTTATATCTATTCACTTTTGATCTTGGGTGTGTTCACCCTGCAGATCGTGAGCTCCTTGGAGATGGAAAACACCTGAGACCCATCCCCGTGGCCACTGAGGGCCTGGCATCAAGTGGACACCTAGTTCACTTTTGGTGAATGAATGAATGAGCGAATGAATGAACGCTGTTGCTCACTCCTCTGGCCTAAGCTAACTCTTCCAGCCTCAGAAGTCTTCTCTGACAAGAAATAGGGGATGGAAGGTGGGGCAGGAGAATGAATAGACATTCCCAGCTCGGCCCTAGTTTTCTAGGGACCTTTCATCATTATCCCCAATTCTCTGTGTCTCAGGATCCCCTTCTCTAAAATGGATCTAAGAAACCTCTGATTTGAGAGCAGAAGAGGTGCTGGCTACGAGCAAACTTTGCAAACTACGAAGGCTCAGGAAGCTCCCCGTTAAGTGTTGCTGCAAAGCCCCTGGCCGGGGCCACCCTGGTCCCTCCCTCTGCCTTCATGCGGCCCTGGCGCCCGCCCCGGGTTCCCCGGCCCCCTGCTGAGCGCATTGAGGCCGGATACCAAGTCCAGCTGTGCCGACCCGGTCTGGCCCGGCTGGAGGAGTTCAGCTTGGGGACTGAGAGGCCCTGCGGGGGAAGGTCAGGCTGGCAATTTATGGCGTGTGGAGCCACCTCCCTCCCGACACATGATCTGTCAAGCCCGTGTTTTCCTTGGAAAACTGCTCCTGAGTGGAAACCTCTTCCCGGCAAGCGGCTCTCCCTCAGGTGCTCGCAGAGTTCATCAGCAGGCGAGGGGGCGGCCAGAGCCCCACCCCCACCCCCGGAAGGGCCCATTTCCATCAGAAATGACAGATGGGTTTCCTCAGCCGAGCACATTCCTATGGGCAGAAAAGGCCTCGTGCGGGCTCTGAGGGGCACGATGGAGCTTTCCTGTGCTGCGATGGAAGTCTGGCCTGGCGGTGCCTACAGCAAATTCCTCTCCTCTGGCTCCACCCCAGCCCCTCCTGGTTTCGGAGGCTGCAGGTGGTTCAGGAAGACACAGAGACAGGGAGTGGCCAGAGAGACAGAGACACAGAGATGGAGAGACAGGGAGATAGAGACAGAGATGTGCAGGCACAGAGGCAGAGAGAGAGTCGGACAGAAAGACTGAGAAAACACACAGACAGAAAAGGAGAAAGAACATCAAGAGAAAGAAAAGCAGGGGTGGCTGAGAGTCTCAGAGACAGAGAGAGAGAAAGAAAGAGAGAGAGAGAGAGGAAAGGAGCAAATCAGCTGGCAGAGAAAGACACAATGCAGGGGAAGGGAGTGGCGAGTCAGAGAGAGAGAAAAAACAAAAGTGAGCTTGTCAGAGAGACAAGGAGCACAGATGATTAGGTCGAGAGAGAGGAAAGGATGATAGGGCTGAGAAGAAGAGAAAGAAAGGAGAGGAGAGGCGAGCAATGGAAGGAGGGAGAGGGGCAGGGATGAGTGAAGGCCAGGCAGACTCGGTGCAGGAATTCTGCAGTGAAACACCCCAAATATCTGTAACCCCAAAGTAAAGGCTTGGGGTTCCACACTGATGCACGGACCATACAAATATCAGGGCCTGTCCACGCAAGCCTGCCTGCCTGCCCTCTTCATGGGCAGCAGTGGGTCCTGGGGCCCAAGCCTAGAGGGGTGGGAGCACCAGCCAGTGGGGACCTCATGGAAGGCCTGGGGTGGGTGGGCGCTGGGTGGGCCCTGGGGAAGTGGAGGAAAGACCCTGCGGGGGTGGGAGATGGAAGGACAGCAAGGAACCAGAGGCTGCCAGAGCCCCGGCAGGGTCTAGGGAGAGGCAGAAGAGGAGGAAAAGTTTCCTTGCTTTCTCTGGGCTCAAAGGCCACTGCATGTTTCATAGAATCAGACCTGAATTTGAAAGGCAGGCAGTGCTGCTTCCATCTAGGACAGGAATACACTCACTCAAAAGTATTAATTGAGCCCCTACTAAGTGCCAAACAGAAACGTGTAACTGGCGGAGCTGATTTTCTAGTGTGTATGCAGGGTGGGAGACAATAAACAAAATAAAGAAGTAAAATGTATGGTCTGTAGGATGGAGATGTGTGCTCTGAATGAAAGAGTGCAGTTTACATGAGGTGGTCAGGGAAGACATGCCGGAGAACTCTTGAAAGAGGTGGGGGAGTGAGATGGGACATGTGTAGAGGGAATGAGTCTCAGGCACAGGGAAAAGTAAGGGTGGCAGTGCCCAGACGAGAGCATGGCTGGCACATTTGCAGAACAGCGAGGGCAACAGCAGGGCCCGAGTAAGGACAAGGGAGTCAAGGCAAGAGATGAGGTCAGAAAGGTGGAAGGGGACCTCACAGGCACCCTAGGCCCTTGTGGGTGCTGGCTCCGACTCTCAGGGGCATGGGGTGTCAGTAGAGGGTTTGGGCAGAGTGACTTGGGATGACCCACCTTACTTAGGAGGTGCCTGTCAAAGACCAGGCAAGAGATGTTGGTGGCTCTGGCTTGAGTGGCAGCCATGGAGGTGGAGAGAGATGATCTGATGCTAGGTGCTGTAAGGTGGAGCTAACAGGGTTTGCAGAGGGACTGGATGGAAATGTGGGATGAGCGGAGAGGCAGGAGTCAGCACCTCCCTGACAGGGGCGCTCAGCCTCTGCTCTCAGGCCTCCTGGCCACAGCACTCACTACCTGTTCCCAGGTGCCCTCTTCTCCTTGTACAGCTCTGCTGAAGGAAAGTGCTTCCCGTGGATGATGCTCAGACATGCCCCCCACAAGGGCCCACTGGGACATTTCTGTGGGCACACAGGTGGGGGGGAAATGACAAGGAGAACCTTGGAGATTCCCTGTGTACCACCCAGAGAAGCCCAAGGAGCCAAGACCATGGAAGGGAGACAGGCCCGGCACTGCCGTCTGACTGCTGTGGGGTCCCTGGGCTCTGCCCATCCTTCTAGATTCTGTCCCCTGCAGGAACGGTCCCTTTCTATTTTCCTCAAGTATTTGGCTGCACTGACTGTAGGGGGCAGCCCAGGGGGTAATTAAAAGGATTAAATGGATTACAAGAACCCATCTAGGCAAAGCCCTGGCACCCAATAAATAAATGTTACCTGTTATTATTATTATTATTGACAATAGACAGATCCAGATTAAAATTGCATCCTTGGACAAAGTTCTCCTCTGAGTCTCAGGGTATGAACCTTCAAAAAAATTCTCTATATTGGTAAATTTATCATAAGCATTTTGCAATATGATTTTAAACATTTACCAGCACACCTCTGTGATGACCAATAATAACTTTATTATTGTTGTTATTATACATAATTCGATATGGCTTCAGATATTGGCTGACTAGTTTATCTGGATCAAACACTTCTGCTAGGAACAACCAGAAAAACTGAAGAACAACAACAAAAATACAGCTGTTTGCAGGCATCAGAATACGAAGAAAGCAGTAGAGACTTATGGCAATAAGATCTGAAAAAAAGAAGGAAACTCAGACAGGTGTGCTTAGCATTTGAGACTGCTTTTTCCCTAGGAATTTCTGCTGATTTCAGCTGAGAGGCTGAGAAACTAAATAGAGCTTTCAACACAAGACTGAGGGAGCAAAATCTGAAGTTCAGGGTCTGCTAAGGAGAGAGTCTAGTAATACCCAAGGCTTTGGGTTGAGAACTTAATGTGCTATACCCTAGAAGAAAGGGTGAATAGGGAACAGAGTAGCCCAACAGGACTAAAGCCCACCTTTTAATGATCTTAACACTGATTAGATTACAGTGGTTGAGGATAAATAGTGTTCATAATCACTTCTATTAATAGTCATCAATGCAGGCCTCAAATTATCTTGACAATTTTTCACATGCAGTGCTCAGAATCTAAAATCTAAAATAAGTACATACGAGATTATGTGGCTTAAAAGCAAGAAATAAGGAACAACCGAAAAAAATCATCAGAGCAGCCAGATAATTTAGTTAATCAAACATGGATATTAAAATAACTATGATTAATATGTGTATGGAATTAAATGATAATATGGAGAATTTCTGTATAGAAAGTGAAAAATAAAGAATTAATTGGAAATTATATAATCAAAAATTAAAATATCTGAAATTAAGAACCAGGTGGATTGTCAGATGTCTTTAATGGCAAAAATAGGTATAGCTAAAGACAGAATTCATGAACTAGAAGAAAGGCTAGAAGAAAATAACCAGAAGGGCATAGAGAGAGATAAGGGCTGTAAAATACACAAAAGAACTTAAGATAGGCCTAATACATCTACAATTAGAGTCTCAGATAGAGAAAAGAGAATAAGGCAGAAGAAAATTTTAAAAATTATAGTTACGAATTTTCTAAAATTGCCTTAAGACAAAAAGCCACAGAACCAACAATCTTTGCAAAACCCAAGCAGGATCAATTCAGAGTAAAACAGATTTTATTTCAGTTAAACTGCTGAATACCAAAGACAATCAATAAATATTAAAAGTAACTAAGGAGAGTACTCTTACCTTTAAAGGAGCAATAATTAGACTGGTAGCTTACTTCTCAATAGAAACAATGGAAAGCATTAAACAGTGGAAAGACAACATCAAACAACTGAAAGAAATAATCTAATCTAGAATTCTATTCCCAGTGAAAATATTCTTCAAAAATGAAAATAAAATAAAATTGCTAGATAAAATTTTTAAATGAAAGAATTAATCATTAACAGACCTGAACTATGAGAAATAGTAAGAGTTCTTGATGGTAAATGATCCTATATAGAAGCTTGGAAAAGCAGGAAGAAAAGAAGAACAGCATAAAGAATGACTATATGGGCAAATATAAAAGAACACTGATGGTATAATACAGAGAAATGATAACAATAATTGGTTTTGTGGTTTATAAATAGAGATTAAAATACATGAAAACAATAGCAATAAGTTTGGGAAAGGTAAATGTATTTAAAGGGCTCTAAGGCCCTTAGGTTTTCCAGAAGTAATAAAAGTGCAAATTTATAAATTATCTTATGTTTTATAAATGGAAAATGTGTTTTTAAAATTCGCTGAGAAACTACTAGCAGAGTAGTAAAGAAGGAGTAGCAATCAAGCTAATAGAGGGAATAAATTAAAAATAAAAATATTCAAGAAATTCATAACGAAGCAAGTAAAAAGTAATAAGGGAACATGGGACCAGTAGAACAAATAGAAAGCAAATGGTAAGATGTAGATATGAACTCAACTACTTCAATAATTGCATTAAAATTTTAATTAATTTAAAAACAGAGATTATCCGGTGGTTTTAAGACTGAAATAAACTTATATGCTACTTACAAAAAAAAATACCTATAAATCTACAGAAAGATTGAAAGGATGTAGAAAAATATGCGATGCTAACTGTCCTCCTCTAGGAGTTGAATCTGAAGGTAGGGAGACAGGTAAATGTATAAATGATGTGTTCAGTGCTGTAACAGAAATGTGAAAATGTTAAGGGATTCCCAGCTACTGCTGGGGAACTATTGTTGCTACAAAAAGGAGAGTATGGGTTGATATCCAGCAGACCTGGAAGCATGTCCCAGCTCTACCATATCCTTGCTACAAATTGGATATTTATCTTTATTTATTCATTCCACACCCGTAAAACGGGGATCCTGACAAAGGATCTTTTGAAGACCAAGTAAGAGAACGTGTAAATGCCTGGCCCATGGTAGGTGCCAACAAGACTCAGCTTCCTTCCTGATCCCTCCCTAGGAAAGGATTCCTCACGACGGGTATGTGCTGGGCTGTGAAGGATGAAGGGATCTCCCCAGAGAGACTCACCTGGAGGCACTTTCCTTCACCTCCACCTTCTGCTGCCTCCTAGCTCCATCCTGACCCCAGCCCTAGGCTGGACACCCAGAAGGGGGTTAGATTTTTACTAAAAGCTTGTTGATTCAGTAATGTCCTCCTCTTCAACAGATGGAGTCTATCTCAGAGCACAGGGCAGTCCTAATTCAAAGCTCCACGTCCAGTGTAACTTAAGAAAACAAAAAAACTTCACCCTTTAGTTCATAGAAGTGGAACTCTGAAACAGCCAAGTGTGGTTAGTAGTTGTGGTTTCGTGATGTATGACCCAGCTCTGCCACCCACCCACTCTTTGACCTTAGATAAGTCCCTTTGTATCTCTGAATTCTTCCTACATCTAAGGGGCCTTATATTCCTTCTCAAATGGGAAAGGTAAAGATTAACAAGGGTTATGCCACTTTGTCATCGCCCGGACCTCTGTGTCCAGCTCTGCCTCCGTCTCAGCTCTAGGCCTCGGGCTATTCCAGGGCAAGGGCAGGGCGTGTGGCAGGCACTGCCCCATTAGCAAAAGGATTCTCCCACATCCCCACCCAAAACAAAGATCATCTGTAGATATGTTAGGACCCTCTCCCCACAATTGCAAACTCACAGGGGCCCAGTCCAACAAACTAGTATTTTGGTTGTGGTTTCATTGGAGATTAAACAACTTCTGGCTCCAGACAGCAGTGCCTGGAAAAGAGCTTTAACCGGAAGTGTGCCCTGACAAGTGCAGTCAGAGTAGGGGTCTGAGATGCCCCACCTCCCTGTTATTCCTCAGCCCCAGAGGCCTTTGAGGATGCAAAATAAACTAGTGAAGGCTTAGAAGATGAGTCTGTAGAGTAGAGATTTCAAACTCAAAGGCAGAATAGATTCATTTGCATTCATCGCTGTTTAATTCAACAAATATTTTCTGATCACCCTCCCATAGGTCAGACCCTGCCTTCAGTGAAACAGAGATAAATAAGATCAGGTCCCTGCTTTGTGGCAGGCTGCAAAAGTGACCCTAATTCTTCCCATCTGTCTGCCTGCCTCTTTGCAATGTGACTTTGCAGGTCCTCCGGTCAAGATATGGAGCCTGTCCCTCTGCCCTTGACGCTGGATCGCCCACATGAATTGCTTTGGCCAATGGGACATTAGTGCATGTGGGTTGAAAAGCAGAGGATTGAAAAGTGTTTGCCCATTGAGGCCTGTCCTCTTACTGCTTGTGGGAACTTGCAAACACCACCATAAGAAGAAGCCAGGCTGGCCTGCTGGATGATGACAAATGTGTTGCCTAATTGCCGCGGCCAACAGCCAGCCAGCCCCAGATGGCTTGGTGAGCACAGCTGACACCAGCAGAGTGACCCTCAGATGAGCCCAGACCAAGCTGGCAACTCACAGAATCATGAATCAGATGAATGGTTGTTGTTTTAAGTCATTAAAGTTTGCTGTGGTCTGTTATGCCGCAAAAGATCATTGAGACACTGCCCGTAAAGAGCTCTCAATCTACTGCTCCGGGGCCCAGACAGTAAATAAATAAGTGGAGCTAGCTGAGAGTCAGACAACAGGGAGTAGTGGGGATGGTGGCAAACAGCCCTCGCCTAAAGGGAACAGCCTCTACTCAGCTTCTACATACTGCCCTTCAGGAATTTTGTTCTCCGTGTTGCCAGATAGGCTTCTAAAGAGAAGTCCCAAATCAGGATATTTATGCAAGCTTTCCCAATGTTTAAATGTCAACCACAATTTAATTATCATTAATGCTTGTACTCTAAGCATCTGAAGGCCTGATCCAGTCCACAGGCTTCCAATTTGCAACTTATAGTTTGGCAGAAGGAACAGAATTATTCAAATAACAGTAGCAGCAGCACCAATAATAGTAAGTACTATGATAATATTAAAAGAGGGAGTTAAGTGCAGGGAAAGTCAATCACAGGTTATTGGAGTTCAGAAGGGACACCCAACCCAGCCAAAGGCAGTCAGGGAAGGCTCCTCAGAGGAGGTGATATTGGGTGGGCTTGGGTCTTGAAGAATGAAGACCTATAAGCCAGGTAACAAAGGGAGAAGGACATTTCCAACAGAGGGAACAACCAGCCCCAAAGACTGGTGTGGCACGGCTGGCATCTTAGGGATGGCATCGCTGTGACATAAGATGAAAGAGCTGTTGGAATGTCTGGAAGTGAGGCTGGAATGCTGAAGGGTGCCAGGTGAAGCTTAGACTTCATCAGTCTTAAGCAGGTGAGCTAATTAAGAGAGTAGTCTCAGGAAGCAAGCTCCTTAATTCAGATCCCAGCTGGGCCATTTCTTACTCATGTGGACCTTTGGCAAGTCACTCACTGCTCTGTGCCTCAGTTTCCTGATATTAAAATGGGATTAGTAGAACAAAATTTAACTACAGGATTGCTGTGAGAGTTAAATCACTGATATTATTTATCCATGAAGAGTCAAGGAAGGATGTCAATGTTTTTGTGTTTTCGTCTTAAAGTGTTCCTCCCTTCCTTCTTCCCTTCCTTCTATTTCTTCTTTTGATTTTTTGTGAAAGCAAAACCCCTTCCTTCTATTCCTTCTTTTGATTTTTTGTGAAAGCAAAACATGCTCATCAGAGAAAATTTGGAAAGTATAGAATAGTACAAAAGACATTTTAAAATCATACATAATCCCACCACTCAAAAACAGCTGTGGCTGACTCTTGTATATATTTTCCTAGTCTCTTTCCCTTGTGCAAGTATGACTTGCTTGTTTGTTTGCTTTCACAAATTTGGAATCCTCCCCAATACACAATTTTGTATTTTTTTCTCTTCGTTTCATACCATACAAATTTTCCTTTATCCCTAAAGATTTTTCAAACACATGATTTAGAAAGACTGTAATGAAAATAATCATTTATGTAGGGTATCTTCCACTTGCCTTGCTACCCGGAGACTACTATTAGTGCTAGTGATTACAAACATTTATCAAACATTTGCTATGTCAGCACTGTTCTAGGAGCTTATATGGATTAATTTATTTCATTCTCACCAGCCTGTGAAGTAAGTGTTACATGTATTGCTCCCATGTGCTGGGATAATCTCCAGACCCGCTTTCCTCCCCTCTTTTCCCTGCCCTGTCCTCAAGGGGCTGACGTGTATGAACTGTCCTCCGGCACGAGGTTGGGTTCCACCAAGGGGTGGCATGGCAGGAGATCAGAAGGAGAGAGAGAGAAGGGGGATTGAACTTTTTATTCCTGGCTTCCTCCCCGTTGGGCCTCTGCAGGCTGACTGTATCCTTGTACCCAAAGCTAGAGCCTTGTGAGCTAGTCCTCTCCACTCAGTTCTCTCTCTGGCTTCCAGCAACCATGCCTTCCTCTTGGCCCTGCAGGCCTGGGGTGCTAACAGCTTCCTGCACGTGCTAGTCCTGTGGTGCTGCACGAGATTGCCTGTTTATTTCTCTACACCCTGTCTATGCCTTCATAAAGAATCCCTTTGTTAACCTCTTTCCAAATTACTCAGGTGTATTGTGCCATCTGCTTTCTGCTGGGACCCTGACTGATCCAACATGTGCGTAGATTAAAATTCACGTGCAATGATAAAAAGCAGCTTCAGAAGTTAAACAATGAGACTTGGATTTCTTCCCCCCTCCAGGCTCCCAGCTAAACTGCCCAGTGGTACCCACCCTCAAAGTCTTTTTTGTTGTTGTTAAAAAAAAAGAAATATTAAGGCACTTCAACAAATGATGGCTGGGAAAACTGGATATCCATATGCAAAAGAAAGAAGGTAGATCCCTACTTCTTACCATATACAAAAATTAGCTCAAAATGGATCAAACACCTACACAGAAGGACCAAAACTATAAACTTCCTAGAAGAAAACAAGAGGAAACATCTTCAAGACCTTGTACTTGGTGATGTGTTCTTAGAGTTTACATCAAAAGCACAAACATCAAAAGAAAAGAATAGACAAGTGGCACTTCATCAAAATTAAAAACTTGTACATCAAAAGACTTTATCAAGAAAGTAGAAAGACAACCCACAGAATGGGAGAAAATATTTGGAAACCACGTATCTGATTAAGGTTTAAATATCGAGAATATATAAAGAAATCCTAGAACTCAACAACAAAAAGACAAGTGACCCAATTTTAAAATGGGCAAAAGACTTGACTAGATGATATCCAAACAGCCAATAAAAACATGAAAAGGTCACCAACATCAGTAGACATTGGGGAAATACAAATCAGAGCCACAAGGATATACCATTTTATAGCCACTAGAATGGCTACTAATAATAATAATAAAAAAACAAATTAACAAGTCCTTGAAGAGGATGTGGAGAAAAAGAAACACTCATTCATTGCTGGTGGGAATGTAAAATGCAGGTGCGGTGAAAAACAGTTTGGTGGTTCCTCAGAAAGTTGAGTATAGAATTACCATATTACCTAGCAATCCCACTTATAGGTATATACCTGAAAGAATAGAAAGCAGGGACTTAAAAGCAGATATTTGCACACTAATGTTCATAGCAGCATTATTCCCAATTGCCAAAAGGTAAAAGCAACCTGTGTCCATCAACAGATGAATGGATAAACAAAATGTAGTATATCCATACAATGGAATATATTATTCAGCCATGAAAAGAAATGAAGTTCTTCAAAAAGAACCTTGAAGACACGCTGTGTGAAATAAGCAAGAAGAAATGGACAAATATTGTATGATCTCATTCATCGGAAATAATTAGAATATGCAAATTAATGAAGTGAGAAACTAGAGTACGACTTACCAGGGTATGAGGTGGGGCAGGGAATGGAGAGTTAATGCTCAATGAGCGTGGAGTCTCTGTTTCGGGTGATAGAAAAGTTTTGGTCATGGATGGTGGTGATGATGGCACAACATTCTGAAGATAATTAATGCTAATGAATTGATTGAAAGTGGGAAATTTTAGATTGTATATAGGTTAACATAATTAAAATCATTTTTAAAAACCCATAGAATTGTTCAACACAAAGAATGAACCCTAATGTAAACTATGAGCTATAGTTAATAGTATAATTATGAAGGTTTTTTTTGTTTCATCAATTGTAGCAAAGGTGCTATATTAATGCAAACTGTTAATAATAGGGGAAAATGTGTGTGTTGGGGTGGGGGGTGATGGGAACGCTGCACTTTCTGCAAGATTTTTCTGTAAACCTACAACTGCTCTAATAAAAAAATTAATGATAATACCTAACACATGTAATATTTGCTATGTGTGTTAGTTAGATTCAGTTGTCAACTTGGCCAGGTGAGCATACCTAGTCTTGTTGCTGCGGACATAAGCCAATGGTACGTGAACCTCATCTGTTGCTAATTACATCTGCAGTCAGCTAGGAGGCGTGTCTGCTGCAATGAGTGAGGTTTGACTTAATTGGCTGGTGCTTAAATGAGAGAACGCAACGTAGCACAGCCTAAGCAGCTTGGCATTCCTCATCTCAGCACTTGCAGCTCAGCCCAGGCCTTTGGAGATGGAGAAAGAAGTCACCCCGGGGAGAGTTGTTGGAACCCAAGGGCCTGGAGAGAAGACCAGCAGAGACCATCCTGTGCCTTCCACGTAAGAAAGAGCCTCAGTGGAAAGTTAGCTGCCTTTCCTCTGAAGAACTAACAAAATAAATCCCCTT
>PVIY010043402.1:0-20342 GCA_004026745.1 Myrmecophaga tridactyla
TGAATGAAACTGCATGTGAGAATGATAGAGGGAGGAGGGCTGGGGCATAAATGAAATCAGGAAGAAAGATAGATGTTAAAGATTGAGATGGTATAATCTAGGAATGCCTAGAGTGTATAATAATAGTGACTAAATGTACAAATTTTAAAAATGTTTTTGCATGAGGAAGAACAAAGGAATGTCATTACTGCAGGGTGCTGAAAATACATGGTAATTAATATTTTAAAATATCACCTTATGTGTGAGACTAAAGCAAAAAAATGTTTTTTTGGTAATAAATTTATATTTTGACTAGTGCATTTCCTAATATAACTTATGTAGATAGCTTGATTGAACACCATAAGTACTTGGAATCTCAGGTAGGACATGAGATTTTGTTGGTTTGTCCAGAGTGATGCCCCTATGAATCCTAGAATGATTCGATCAGTGAGTGGAAAAGTATTTGCAAGGTTCCCTTCAGGAAATGGTGAGAACGGGGAAAAATTCAACTTCCCCAAGTTGAATTCTTGATATTCTCACAAGCGGTGTAGACAACCAAAGCTATAGGCTGAGCCCCCAATCTTGGGGTTTGTTCATATGAAACTTAATCCCACAAAGGATAGGTCAAGCCTACCTAAAATTTAGGCCTAAGAGTCACCCCCAAGAGAGCCTCTTTTGTTGCTCAGATGTGGCCTCTCTCTCCAGCCAATACAACAAGCAATCTCACCACCCTCCCCCTGTCTACGTGGGACATGACTCCCGGGAGTGTGGACCTTCCTGGCAATGTGGGACAGAAATCCTAGAATGAGCTGAGACTCAGCATCAAGGAATTGAGAAAAATCCTAGAATGAGCTAAAACTCAGCATCAAGGGATTGAGAAAACCTTCTCGACCAAAAGGGGGAAGAGTGAAATGAGACAAAGTGTCAATGGCTGAGAGATTCCAAACAGAGTCGAGAGGTTATCCTGGAGGTTATTCTTACGCAGTAGGTAGATATCACCTTGTTATTCAAGATGTAAGGAGAGGCTGGAGGGAACTGCTTGAAAATGTAGAGCTGTGTTCCAGTAGCCATGTTTCTTGAAGATGATTGTCTAATGATATAGCTTTCACAATGTGACTGTGTGATTGTGAAAACCTTGTGTCTGATGCTCCTTTTATCTACCATGTCAACAAATGATAGAACATATGGAATAAAAATAAATAATAGGGGTAACAAATGTTAAAATAAATTTAGTTTGAAATGCTAGTGATCAGTGAAAGGGAGGGGTAAGGGGTATGGTAGGTATAATCTTTTTTTTTCTGTTTTTGTTTTATTTCCTTTTCTGTTGTCTTTTTATATCTTTTCTGAATGGATGCAAATGTTCTAAGAAATGATGAATATGCAACTAAGTGATTATATAGTGAATTACTGATTATCTATGTTAATGTTTTATTTCATTTATTAAATTTTAAAAATTAATAAATTAATTAAAAATAAAAACACTCCATGACAGAAAAAGCCTGCATGTGGACATCTGTCATACACAGAGGGCTCCAAAGCCAGGTCACAGCCTAATACACTTCTTGCCTTGAGACCAGGTTTTCCTGATCTCAAAACCATGAGCCATTGTTTAAGGGGGAAAAAATTGAATGAGAGATTAAAGTTTTTATTTAGAGCAGATTGAATTGCATAATATTTGAAAATGAACTGTTCATTGATGCCGGAAAATGGCCAAATAGCTATGGGGATTTACTGAAGATGTTGCTAATGACTGGGAAAGGGAAAGTCAACCTAGCAAAGTTGGTGGCATGTATTGTTTTATGTATTGTTTTAATAAAAATTAAAAATAAAAATAAACTATTTCGGGCAGGCCATGGTGGCTCAGCAGGCAGAGTTCTCGCCTGCCATGCCAGAGACTCAGGTTCAATTCCCGGTGCCTGCCCATGCAAAAAAAGTAAAAGTAAAAATAAAATAAACTATTTTATTATCTCACCCCCAGCAAATTCAAATTATTCAATAATCCCAGTTATACATTTCCAATAATTTTTCTGTTTTGCCAACCCAATAAGAGAAAAATGGTAACTCATTGTTGCTTCAATTTGCATTTCTCCAATCACCACTTAAATTCAGCATCTTTTCATTTGCTTATTGGTCATTTGCATTTCCTCTGTGAGTTGCCTGTTCATCTTTTGTCCATTTTTCTATTGGGAGATTGGCCTTTTTCTTGTTGATTAAAAGGAACTCTCCTTATTTAATCCTTTTTCTTTTACATATTAAATATTAAAATATTTTCTCTCAGTCCGGTGTTTGTCTTTTAATTTTGTAGTATCTTTTGCCATTTAAAGGTTATTTATAAAGTCAAACTTTTCCTTACGGTCTTCAGTCATACATAAAAAACACTTCCCCTCTCCAATATTTTAAATTTTTAAATATCTAATAATAATAGATATCTTTAATACTGTGCTTTACATTTAATTCTTTAATTCATCAGAAATCGGTTTTTGTGAATAGTGTGAGGTAGGGATAGCACACCATTTTAAGTCTCCAGATATTAGTATATTCATTCTGCAGCCGAGGAAACTGAGGCTCAAAGAGAGTAAGAACCTTGTCCATAAAGTGGTAGAGCTAAGATTTGAACCCAAGCCATCTGGCTCAAGTGTCCACATGTTTAACCACTATGCCAGGCTGTATGCTGGAGGAAAAGGTAAGCTAAATAAAGGCAAGTGATCTGCATGGAGCAAGAAACAACGTGTAATCAGCACTTCAGTGAAAGAGGACCTGTATATGGAGAACAGGAAAACTCATCCTAGTTCAAAAGGCAGTAATGTAGGTCCTGCACAATTCATTGGGCTTCTCCAGGGCCCAAATCAAAAGATAAGAGTGACCCTTGTGACCCTTTGTGGGGTCGTGTCTGGGAAGCCTGCCTTCCTGATACCTTTGTTCCCTCTCTCCACCAGCGCGCTCCTCTCACAGGCAGGACCCGGAGGACATCTCTAGGAGGTGGAATTCAGCAGGTCTGAACAGGCAACTTTCTAATGCCAAGAGACGCCTGAAAATGAAGACTGCTCTTTGCCTTCAAGACATCCCCCAGGTAATATATGAGTGGCCAGCACCTCTTTGCAAGAATGGAGTAGTTGTATAAGATTCCACTCAGTCACCACATACGAAATGCCCCAGATTAAGAGTCAAGAGACACAGATGCGGCCTCTCTCTCCAGCCAACACAACAAGCAAACTCACCACCCTCCCCCTGTCTACGTGGGACATGACTCCCAGGGGTGTGGACCTTCCTGGCAACGTGGGACAGAAATCCTAGAATGAGCTGAGACTCAGCATCAAGGGATTGAGAAAAACTCTAGAATGAGCTGAGACTCAGCATCAAGGGATTGAGAAAACCTTCTCGACCAAAAGGGGGAAGAGTGAAATGAGACAAAGTGTCAATGGCTGAGAGATTCCAAACACAGTCGAGAGGTTATCCTGGAGGTTATTCTTACGCAGTAGGTAGATATCACCTTGTTATTCAAGATGTAATGGAGAGGCTGGAGGGAACTGCCTGAAAATGTAGAGCTGTGTTCCAGTAGCCACGTTTCTTTTTTTTTTTTTAATTTTTTATTAATTAAAAAAAAATTACATGAAAGAAACACAAACATTCTTAATATATGCTCATTCTGTTCTACATATATAATCAGTAATTCACAGTATCATCACATAGTTGCATATTCATCATCTTGACCATTTCTTAGAACATTTGCATCAATTCAGAAAAAGAAATAAAAAGACAACAGAAAAATAAAACAAAAACAGAAAAAAAAATTTTACATACCATACCCTTTACCCCTCCCTTTCATTGATCACTAGCATTTCAAACTAAATCTATTTTAACATTTGTTCCCCCTATTATTTATTTTTATTCCATATGTTCTACTCGTCTGTTGACAAGGTAGATAAAAGGAGCATCAGACGCAAGGTTTTCACAATCACACAGTCACATTGTGAAAGCTATATCATTAGACAATCATCATCAAGCAACATGGCTACTGGAACACAGCTCTACATTTTCAGGCAGTTCCCTCCAGCCTCTCCATTACATCTTGAATAACAAGGTGATATCTACTCAATGCGTAAGAATAACCTCCAGGATAACCTCTCGACTCTGTTTGGAATCTCTCAGCCATTGACACTTTGTCTCATTTCACTCTTCCCCCTTTTGGTGGAGAAGGTTCTCTCAATCCCTTGATGCTGAGCCTCAGCTCATTCTAGGGTTTTTCTCAATCCCTTGATGCTGAGTCTCAGCTCATTCTAGGATTTCTGCCCCACGTTGCCAGGAAGGTCCACACCCCTGGGAGTCATGTCCCACGTAGACAGGGGGAGGGTGGTGAGTTTGCTTGTTGTGTTGGCTGGAGAGAGATAGCCATGTTTCTTGATGATGATTGTATAATGATATAGCTTTCACAATGTGACTGTGTGATTGTGAAAACCTTGTGTCTGATGCTCCTTTTATCTACCTTGTCAACAGACGAGTAGAACATATGGAATAAAAATAAGTAATAGGGGTAACAAATGTTAAAATAAATTTAGTTTGAAATGTTAGTGATCAATGAAAAGGAGGGGTAAGGGGTATGGTATGTATAATTTTTTTTTGTTTTAGCTTTATTTCTTTTTCTGTTGTCTTTTTATTTCTTTTTCTGAATTGATGCAAATGTTCTAAGAAATGATCATGATGATGAATATGCAACTATGTGATGATACTGTGAATTACAGATTATATATGTAGAACAGGGAGGAGAAAAAGAGTCAAGAGACAAAGGCTTTTGTCCTGGCCTCACTCTTAAGTAGCTGCCTGGTTTTGGGCAATTTCCTTCTCATTGCTGAACCTCAACTTTCTCTCTGGCTAAAGAGGAAGTGATACTAGATCAACAAGATTTTTCTTTGTGTTCAAACTGCAAGTCAGGACTCACTGATTGTGAAATCGATTTGGTGGATCACAACCATCATTTTCTTAAATGAAATGTAAAAGAGGTGACAAAAATCCTAATATATGACATGTTGTAAGATCAAGCATGTATTAGCTACATATATAGATGTACTGGGTAATATGTAAAACATATTTTTCACTGTCGCTCACAATCAGAAGATGTTTCAAAACATTAGACTAAATTGTGTATAAAGTCCTTTTCTCTTCCATCATTCTATGAGCCATAATTAAGGTGACAAAAACATCTGAGTCTCCCAGAAAAGTCCTAGTGTAATAATTTATAATGTGCCCTTTCACTCTTAAAATTGTCCAGATTTGCCTATGTGGGACATGACATTCAGGGTTGAAAGTTTCCCTGGCAACGTGGGAGATGACTCCCAGGGATGAATCCAGACCTGGCACCATGGGATTAACAATTGCATCCTGACCAAACTGGGGGAAAGAAGTGTAATTAAAAAGTATCAGTGCAGAGTGAGTTCAAACAGAGTCAAGAGGCTACTCTGGAGGTTGCTCTTATGCAAGCTTCAGTTAGACCTTGCTGCCTATCATAACCTGCCAACCCCCAACCAGGACCATTCCAGCCAATCCTAAAGAATACCTAGGGCAATATATAAGATTCCACAAGGGTTCCAGGCTCTAGAGTAACTTTCCAGAAACCTACAACCTCCAGATGAGTCCCTGGTCCAGATAAGTCCTGAAACCTAGCCCAGCTTCTCCAGAACATCAGATAGTTTCATCTCCCTACCTCATATTAGCGACAGACCCTTCCAATATCAAAAATTTAGAATTGCCAAGGCCCAAACAACCTCAATGAGAGGTATGGAAAGATCAAAGGTGATGGTGGAATTATACATAGAAGATAAGACTTAATAAATGAATATGAATGCTGAATCACTAAATTGATATCTCTTTTAGTCTCCAGTATTTTAGAGCAGCTAGAAGTAAAAACCTAAAATATTGAAATTGTAACCCATGTCAAAGTCTGAAATATGTTCTACAACTAATTGTGGTGCTGTGCTTTAAAATTTATAACTTTTTTGTAGATATGTTATTTTTTACAAAAAAAAGTTGATTGTAATGATTAAAAAAAAAGTATTTAAGCCCTCTAGCCTCCTATATTCTGGAGCAGCTAGAAGGAAAAAAATGAGAGGATTGTATGGTAGCCCATGACAAACTCTGGAATCTATTCTGTAACCACTTTTTGAAGAGTGATTTGAAAACTATTGCTTTTTTTATTTCTTTGCTTTGTATATATGTGTTCTAGTTTGCTAGCTGCTGGAATGCAACACACCAGAGACAGATTAGCTTTTAATAAAAGGGGATTTATTTCATTAGTTCCTCAGAGGAAAGGGAGCTAACTTTCAACTGAGGTTCTTTCTTATGTGGGAGGGCACAGGGTGATCTCTGCTGGCCTTCTCTCCAGGCCTCTGGGCTCCAACAACTTTCCCCGGGGTGATTTTTCTGCATCTCCAAAGGCCTGGGCTGAGCTGTGAGTGCTGAGATGAGGTATGCTGAGCTGCTTGGGCTGTGCTACATTGAGTCTCTCATTTAAGCACCAGCCAATTAAGTCAAACATCATTCATTGCAGCAGGCATGCCTCCTAGCCAACTGCAGATGTAATCAGCAGCAGATGAGGTTCACGTGCCATTGGCTCATGTCCACAGCAACAGAACTAGGTGCGTTCACCTGGCCAAGTTGACAACTGAATATAACTACTACAATATGTTATACTGTACAATAAAAAAATTTTTTTTAATTGTCCAAATTTGAACAGCAAATTATATGGCCACTATACCTATAAACTGATCAAATAAAGGAGTGTGTCCCAAAGAGTTACAGATTTTCTTGTGTGCACTGGTGTCTTGGCCAGGAATTCTTAGAGAGAAAGCACGGCGATGAGAACCAGCTCTCAGAAAACTCATTGTATTTGCGGGTCACTGATAAATAATTAAGCATTTAAAATAGAGTACATTTAAGTCCCAGATGCTGTGGAAGCACTCAGGGGTAGCCCAGGCTTGAAGGAGGGAGGAAGACTCAAGAAGTGCTCCCGGTAGAGCTTCTCAACTGCTGAGTTGAAAGCGGAAGGGTTACTAGAAATTAGTTTAGCATAGGGTAAGTTTATTCACGTAGACACTAATGTTTAGGTCCTAAAAATATATAAATACACTCCAGAAGAGAAAAAAACTGTAAAAATCTAAATAAATGGATTGTCAATTGCTAAACTTAATAGTCATTAAAATGTCATTACATGGGAAAACAGTGAAAAAATATGTGCCAGGAGAGCTGGATGCTGACAGGCCTTCAATGCTCAGTCAAGGACTTTGGCATTTACCCTGAGGCCATGAGAAGGCACCGGCAGATTCTGTTCAAGGAATCATAAGGCCAGGTCTATGTGTCAGAACATTCCCTCCGGGAGTCACCTTTGCTTTCACAGGCTATTTGGGCACTTGTGGATCCAGGATGGGGTGGGTAGGACCCAGGACCATCAGTGCCTGGGAAGGTCGCCCAGCCCGGAGCCTTGAGCCACTCCAATTCTGCATTCTAGCTGCTGACAGTACCAGCTCCTACTTTAAGGTCCCTTCTGGCTTGGACTCCAGGAATGGAACTGAAAATGGACACAAGACAGTGTCTAGAAAGTCCCAATCCCGAGTCAGATAGATAGTCTGAAGTGGTCTCCCACTCTCCCCATGTCAGGTCTCTGGGCTCATGGCTTACCCCTAAAGAAGATAGTCTTATTTAGAGGAAGGGAAGGACCCTTCTTAAAATATTTATTCTCTTTGCCTGTACCCATCACCAACCCCAGATATGGGATAGTTGAGTAAGTCCCAAGTCACTTTTGCCCTCAACTTCCTGTTGAATTCCCAGCCTTGTTCCCTTTTTTCAAAACAGAGTGTTGACTCATGGATAGCCAAAGAACAGCAATCCGTCCATTCTCATATATTCTGCCATGTGATTTCCTCATCCTCCTCTTATAAATACAAAGGCAGAGCTGGGATCCCAGGGCCTCAGGGAGCAGTGAGGCCAGGAGTCTGCAGGCCAACTCTGCTTATCCACCGAGAGGATGAAGGTCTCCACGGCAGCCCTCTCCTTCCTCATCCTTGCTGCTGCCCTGGGGTCCCAGGCACGGGTCATACATGGTAAGTCCAATAAAAAAGCTCCGTGAACCAGGTCCTTGGGAGAGTGCGATGCTGGGAAGGAGACACGGAGGGACAACTTTGCCCTCCCCAGACTGCTCCCCATCACCCACATGGCCATGGCACTTACTTACAAGCAGAAGCAGGTTACAGACCTACCTCAATCTGCAGCCTTGGCCCCTGGGGGAAAAAATGTATACAGATGGCTGGTCCCATCTGAGAAACAATTATCTCCCTTTTCATGGTCAGAATTATTTGATGCCTTCTCCCAGCTGGCATAGGACCATTAAATCCTAGATTAAAAAAAACTGTAGAAAAATTGTATGTTAGTGGAAACAATCACAGCATCAATTCTATGATACTAGAACTGTTTTCTATCATGTAGTATAAAACTAGAGGAAATGGGACAAGCC
Source organism: Myrmecophaga tridactyla (assembly GCA_004026745.1). Classification (NCBI taxonomy): domain Eukaryota; kingdom Metazoa; phylum Chordata; class Mammalia; order Pilosa; family Myrmecophagidae; genus Myrmecophaga; species Myrmecophaga tridactyla. The sequence goes on from PVIY010043402.1 coordinate 8,480, forward strand.
AGGACAAACAACTCACCCAAAGTCACCTATTTATTTATCTAACAAATATATATCTAAAATTTACTATGTGTCATCTTGAATCTACCTGTGAAGTAGGTTTTAGGTTGAGCAATGTTAAATTTCCATGTTTGTAGGTTTAAAAAAAACCTGAACATTCTCAATTTGATGTAATTTTGCTAATTATTACTATTATTTCCTATTACAAATTATAAAAATCGAGGCACAGAAAGGTTTAATAGCTTGCTTAAGATCACACAGCTAGGAAGTGGTAGAGTAATAATATGAATTTGTTAGGAAATAGTTAATGGAAAGATAAGGTCATTTAAGATCTTTTATTTTGCAAGTTCCATCCATATCATATCAAGTATATTAAAATGTATGCACATCCCTCATTAAATATAATTTATATAGCTATGCAAGAAATGAGCTAAAAGGTTAATTGCATTTGCCTAATCATCAAAATGCAAGCTCATAATTCCTTATCCAAAACGTTCAGGGCCTTGGCTATCTTTTGGAGTGCAGAATTTTTTTAGTTTTAAAAAGGTAATATGTACCTGAACAGTACTTAACATCCCTGGTGGGGTCTGAGAAGCCTCCTATAGTAAAACATAGTAATATTTTGCCTCAAGTATATACAAATATGTACTGTGGGCTAAATAATAGGCTCACTTCACTTCAGGTGGCATTGTGCCACCACATCGGCTCACATCAGCTCAGGTTTGGCTAACAAATGAGTTAATAAAAAAAAAATTTCTGTTTTCAGAATTCTTTGGATTCCAAAAATGTGGATAAAGAATTGGGTACTGTCATATTATATAGACATTCAATTAATTTAATCACGTTGAATTTGCTGTTTCCTTTTTGTGTTTCAGAGTCAATAGAATGTTTTCATGTCTCAAACATTTTCAAAGTACCTTGTAAAATCTCAGGGCCCTAGTGGAAAAAATGGCCCAGAACCCAAACCTGTCCAGCACCTGTGCCTCTGCCATAGGGATGGGTTGTGGAATGGGAAGGGCAGAGATGTTAAGACCATCCTTCCTCCTAATGATTTCTCACCCAAATTTCTGTTTTCTCCCAGAGGCAAGAGAACCCATCATGGCATTGGAACGGATTAACATCCCAATATCTCATGGACGTAAGTGTTCGGTTATGAAACCGGTTATAAAAGCAGCAAGCAGGTACAAAGTTGCTCTATGGCTTCAATCTACCCCATTTACAGGGAGTGGGGAGAGAGGAGGACCCTGAGAGGGTGGACATCTCTAAGGAAGCTTAGAATGGACTATGGGTACCTCCTCCATCTATGATTTCTGTACTCCCATCTTGCGGTTCCAAGCACCTGCTTACTTGGGGAAGGGAGTTCTTGCTGATGCCTCATGCAGGCATCATGCCTTTTCTCTTCTGGGGAAAACAGCCCTTGCCCTGCGGTAACCCACCTAGGTGACCTCTGACACACAACTCAACCCTGGGGAGGATCTGAAGCAAGAGGAGATCATCAAGTAGAGGAAGAAAACATCCTTTACTAGTTCTTCCTGAAGAAAGGCGGAAAGGACCTAGTTTCCTTAAAAAAAAAAAAAGACTCAGCCCTTAAATGGCCTTTTCCTTTGCTGCAGACGCATTCCAGCCCTCTGACTGCTGCATCTCCTACACCTCACGAAACATCCGATGTTTATTTATGGATGATTATTTTGAAACGAGCAGCGGGTGCTCCCGGCCAGGTGTTATGTAAGTGCCAAGCTCACCAGCCACATGTTGGGGGGGAGGGAGCCTGCAGTGCCCAGATGTGTGTGTGTAGGTGGGGGGTACTGATGTATGGGGATCCAGGGAAGCCCCATCCTCTTCCTCCTACCAGTAAGGGCAGCTTGTGTCCTTATTAGGATGCTGCAGGGCATCATGTATGCAGTGTTCCCAGGGTAAAGGGAGGGTAAGGAGGGAAAGAAAGAGCAAAAGGAGGGCTGCCCAAGGAAACTCCCATGAGTCACAAAGGAAGTCTCAGTCCCAAGCTGCCTTCAGCAGAAAAAGGAAAGGACAGATTGGATTGATCGGGGAATCTGAAGGGCACAGGAAGGATGACACTCCCCTTCCCCATTTGCCGAGTATGTCATTTTTCTCCCTGTTGCTTCCCAGCTTTGTCACCAAAGGGGGGAGGCATGTCTGCGCTGACCCCAGCAAAGGGCAAGTTCAGAATTGCATGACGAACTTGAAAGTGGACCTAACCACAGAAGAGCTGGGATGGCGGAGGAGAAGGAATGCAAGGCATCTCTTGAGGAGAAGGAATGCAAGGCACCACCACACCTCTACCTAACTTCTCCCAGCTGCCCCCTGGGGATTTCTTAATTACTGTTTTTAATGATTATTGTTCTGTTCTGGTTATAAAAAGCAATGCATCTAATAAAGAGACTTCAATTTGACTTCAGCTGAATTTTTAGAGGACAAAGAAACTGAAATGAAACTGAAGGAATTGCTAACTTTGGATAAGTGTTTTTCAAAACAAGAGCCATATTATAGTATAATTTTTAAAAGTTGTAAACATGAGTCGTTCAAATATAGATAGAATATGCATCAGAGATGTATTGAACTCAATAAGGAGGGAACCACTAAACTGATTCAAAGGGTATTTGAGGAAAAGTGACTTATACAGCTCATTAGAGAAAGCATTCTGAAAGTTGGAGAAAAACAGATTAATATCCTACAAGGCAATAAAACTGTAAGCTTGGGGGTTATTTTTTCTACTGGACAGAAATCATTTGCATCTGTGCCAGACAAAAATCTACAAGTTAACAGGTAACTTCCTAAGTCTGGGGCTTAAACAACAATGACTAGTACGTCAGTCCAAAGCTCGTACCTCTGAAAATGTACCTCGTGAGGGGTGGTCCTGTTAGCCAATGCTCCAATATGGCACTGAAAGACAGGTAGTTATCCTTTTCTCTTATATCTAAGGTTTTGAGTGATTTTACTTAATAGTTATAAGTTCCTAGAAAATTTATTCTTTCAAGTTAAAAGACATTCAGAAAAAACTTTTAAAGTTGGAGTTAACAGCAACTTTACATACATATTTATTAACGCACAAAAAATTGTATTTAGTAAATCTTGGTCAATTGTCTCATAAAATTCAGAGAACAGCCCTGAATTCTAATCAACAACAAACTACTTTTATTCAAAAATGAAAAATACTTACTTAAGAGTGATTCGCCACAAGAAATCCATAGGACATCACTGATCTATAACCAAATATTCTGTATAAGACTAAATCACTATTTAAAAAACAACCAAAGAAAAGTCCTGACATGTTCTTTAAGGAACTTCTGACTTCAGAGGAATGCTTTCTGGGTTTAGCAAAACAGTCACACTAGGATGTCCTCTCATCACACACCTGAGCTCATTCCACTGTGTCCTATAGCCCACGGCTTCCTCTTCCTTAGGTTCATTCTTCATTTTGCTAGAATACATCCTTGAACTGGTTTTTGTCAAAAAGATACATAAGTCGTTTAGTGGGCATTTAGCTTTTCTTAGCTGGGATTAGCACCTGAGCCCTCTTGATCTTTGGGGAATGACTTAACCTGTGAGTCTTGGTGCAGGGGAGCAGAAAGAGGAGACCCCGTCCGGGTGCTAACTGTGGCAACAACAGCTTCCAGATTCTGGAGGCAGCAAGCAGCACATACACCCAGTGATCGGGGCTAGAGGTGAGCATGGCCAAATGCAGTGTTCAGCACAGGCAGTGGCATCCAGCCCAGTGGGATCCCAAGGCATGATTTTGCCTGTGGTACTAGAGCTGGTCTCTCTTGATTCCTACCCATTTTCCAAACCTTCCTGGAAATTCTGTGAGCTACCTGAGATCATTGCAATGCATTCTTTTCTTGCTTAAGTCAGCCTGAGTCAGGTGCTATTATCTTGCAACTCAGAACTTCAACAGATACAAAAAATAAACTTTCAGGGTCTTTGAAGGTCTAGAAAAATTTGAAGAATGGTTCAATTGAAGGTAAAATTCCACATTCAAGATAATTTTCTCTCAGGACACTGTAGACCTTTCTCAATTACCTTCTAGTTTCTCAAACAATGATAGAAGTCTAAAGCCAACTGGTTTCTTAATCCATTGTAAGAAATGTTTTTAAACCCTCTGGGAAGTTTCAGGATTTTCTTTTTATCGTTGTATTTCAGACATTTAGATAGCAAAATGTACTAAGTGCATTTTTTCATTATCCATACTCTACCTCAAGTGCCCTTTTTTTCTTCTCAGTTACCTTTTTTAATCTGAAGACGTAAGTCTTCTTTCAGCCCAAGAAAACTTTTTCTATCAGTTTTTCATTTTTTTCCATCCATTCATATTATTCTAGACTTTTGGAACTACTAGATGGATACTAGATTTTATGCATCTATTTTTATCTTTTTATTTTGTGTTGTGTGTTAGTTAGATTCAGTTGTCAACTTGGCCAGGTGAGCATACCTAGTCTTGTTGCTGCGGACATGAGCCAATGGTACGTGAACCTCATTTGTTGCTAATTACATCTACAGTCGGCTAGGAGGCGTGTCTGCTGCAATGAGTGACGTTTGACTTAATTTGCTGGTGCTTAAATGAGAAAGCTCAACGTAGCACAGTCTAAGCAGCTTGGCATTCCTCATCTCAGCACTTGCAGCTCAGCCCAGGCCTTTGGAGATGCAGAAAGAAGTTATCCCGGGGAAAGTTGTTGGAACCCAGGGGCCTGGAGAGAAGACCAGCAGAGACCATCCTGTGCCTTCCACATAAGAAAACCTCAGTGGAAAGTTAGCTGCCTTTCCTCTGAAGAACCAACAAAATAAATCCCCTTTTATTAAAAGCCAATCCGTCTCTGGTGTGTTGCATTCCGGCAGCTAGCAAACTAGAACATGTTGTAAGAAATTTCTTCGGTCTTAAATGATGTCTCTTCTACATTTAATTACCAATAATTCTTGCTGATCTATGCTTCCTTTTCACAATAAATTATTATTGTTTTTCCTGGCCCATGCACTTCCCAAAATAAACAGACAAAAAACAAAAAAAATCAACACATGGTGCTGCAATAACGGGATACACTCATAGAAAAAGGATGAAATGTGACCCCTGCCATACAGCACACTAAAACAATTTACTATAGTTTTATGGATGCACTATGTCCTTATATATTTCTGAGAACAAAAATAAGTGTTTTTAAGTTTAACCCTTTTTTCTTGAATAATTGCTGTTTCCTTTTTCGTGATTCTGTTTGGTCATCTTGGTTGTTGTTTTCAAATGACTCATAATCCTTGGTTGTCTCTTTATGTTTATAAGCAAAGGACTAAGCTATAAAGAGGAATTGTGGGCTTCTTTTACTGTCTTATAGGTCAGTTTCCTACAGGTTTCTTCCCGGAACGGAAGCCTAGCTTTGGATGCAGGAGTGGAGGTGTGGGCAGGAGATGATTGAGGATAAGGGGCTAAGCACAGGCATTTAGAATTTAAACATACACTCCAGGTGATTTTTATGCAGATGGTTCCAAGACTCACTTAGAGATTCTACCTTAGGAGGTGTGGACAAACACGTAGGTAGGCTGGCTAGTGGCCCTGTGAAGGGGGGAAATGCATTACTATTTAGTATCTTTCACTGCTTTAAGAATGCTTCCTTTTTCCTTCATGATCTTTTCTCAGCATAAGTGGAAATCTTATCTTGCTGCTGTAAATGCAGGTTCTGATTGTAAGAGCACTGGCTCTGGAGATGAAGAGGAAGAGGGGTGTAACTGGCCAGGCTTTCGTTTATGCTGTCTGAGAGCTTAATTTCTTGGGGAGAGGTGGAAAGTCATGTCCTTGACCAGAAGGTATCCAAAGTACTGCCTAAGTCTCTCTCTCTCTGGTCCATTCTCCACTCTGGAAGATTTCCACAGCAGATATCCTCCTTTATCTAGAGAACTGGAGCAAACCCCACTCCTGACTGCCCTGAAATGGGGACTGCCAAGGCTTGTTCACTCAACCGAAGCTTCTTCTCCCAGCACCCACTGATTCTACTTTGGGGGTTATCTAGGATTCTGCTGATACAATCCTCTTTTTCAATGATCTTTTCCTTCACCAATGTGAGGATTCAAGTTTGTTTTTTTGCTTGTTTGGCCTTCTTGTATTTTGCCATCAAGGTGACTCTCCATAAAACAGAAATTCCTCACTCTATGGTCTATTGCTATCTTTTTTACTCCTAATGCTAACATGAATTTATTTAAATTTTCTATTTCTTCTAGCATTTCAATGAGATTTGGGAAGGCAAGAGAAGAAACACAAGTGTTTAGTGTTCTAGCCTATAGCTTGACCCATTTATGCAGTCTCCTGCTGCTCTCACTCCTTCTCTGCATCCTATTGAATTTAAAAGCTTTGAGCTAACAGCAGTCCACTGAGGCCTAAATATATGGCTGAGTGATTGCAATAAGTTTTGGCTTCTCCATGGAGGTTTTTTTAGAGCCTTGTGGATAAACTCAAAGAGTTGTTGGACTGAAAATGTGTGTTCTCCCGGTCTTGGACAGTGGGGAGAGTCAAATGGTCGAGGCAAGCAGGGCAGCAGGTCCAATTTGCAGCTGGCATGGCCAGGAGGTTGGTTACATATGGGGAGACTGAGAAATGAGCAAATATTTTGAAGTTTATGGAAACCGGTTTCACACTACTAGAGAGGATGGAGATAGAAAAGGAAAAGGTTAAAATAAACCCTGTGGTGTTGACTTGAAATTGGAGGTATTGGTGAAAACTTTTAGTTTTGCATATAGTAAAACAGATAATGTAGAAATTGCTATAAGGGTATGAAATAGATATACTAGGAATAGATAGACATTTACATATAGGCTTACATATGCTTCCTGTGTAAATCTACTGAGAGGTCCTAAAGTAATGCTACTTCCAAAGCAATGAGCACATCAAGCACCCCGATCTTGGTTTCTAAAATCTAGTCTCCACTAAAGGAAACCAGGACTCATTAGCAAAATGGCTGATTCCAGGACTAGGCCAGGGAATGTACAAGATGAGCCTCCAACATCTTTTTGTACCAAACTTTAAGAAAACAAGGATAAAGAGCAAATTCTAAAATCTTCCAGAGTGAGGAAAAAATAAATCACCACAAATGAACAAGAATCAGACAAGCATCAAACTGGCATATAATAAGCTATTGGCCTGGGCAGGCCACAGTGGCTCAGCAGGCAGAGTTCTCACCTGCCACGGCGGAGACCTGGGTTGGATTCCCGGTGCCTGCCCATGTGAAAAATAATAATAAAATAAGCTATTGACCTGAGCTCTTATTAGCAATAATGAATGTTATAGGACACCTAAACAAAGGCTTGAAAGTTCCAAGGAAACCATATTCTCATAGTCTCAATGTGGAATTCTATATTTAGTAAAAAATATCAATGAAATGTTGGAGTATTAATAATGACTTCTTCAGACAAGCAAGAATTCAGAAACTATATGGCCCTCACAATCTTTCTATATTATCTGATTTTCTAAAATCTATTTATGTGTATTACTTAAAAATTTGTTTAAATAGTATTTAAAATAGGCAGTGCATACTCAGCAGTTAACAGGAGAACATTTCAGATCTCCAGTTAGGTTGCTACTAAATTCCATTCATCCCCCTGTATTGCAATTTTCGTTTACTTTTTTGAGTACCTCTCCAAACTAAGAGCTCTGAGGCCAGGGTCATCTTCATTCCCTCCCTCCAAGCCTATCACAGCACCTGGCATATGATCTCATGGTAAAAACAGTGATGTAAACCCTAAACCCACTCCCTTTTCCTTCTGGGCCCAGAGATAAACTATAGTTTCTAGCTCTCTTGTTATGAGGTTGAAGCCAGGTGACTTGATTTTGGCCATATTGTGTGCACGAGAGTAAACCACACCATTTCAGGTATAGTCAGTAAAAATCCCCCAATCCTCCACTACCTCTCCCTTGGTAGCAAGCTTAGAAGCCTTGTGTTGAAGATGGTGCCATCATAAGATAGAATATGCTTGGGTCCCCCATGCACAAACCCTCATCCCACTGCTGGTCCACAATGGACTGTGACGGGAGCAAAAAATAAATCCTCACTGCATGAGCCTGCTGAGATTTGAACGTTGTTTATTACAGGAGTGAGCCTGCCCAGACTAACATAGGTGGGAACTCACTAATTACTTGAAAAATAAGGTAATTTCCTGGAAGGCCCCTAGCACCAGCTTGGAAGAAAACCAAGGAGTAGACATTATTTCTTTCCAACTCGTATTCTTCCCAGAAACAACTTGCTTCCTTACAGCGTGCATAATGGTAATTGTTATCATTTGACCTGAGGAGTTCAGCGTTGTTATTGTTGGAAGCAAGAACAGAAAGAACTCTGTCTCTGCACCTAACTGTGAGAATTTACCATCTCCTTGAGATGCATATACTTCGACTTGGTTCCATTTATTTATTGATCCTTCATCTAAAACATTTATAAATCACCTGCTATTTGCTAGGCTCTATGAGGAAAGGACTAAAATAAGTAGCAGAGATTCTCTGCCCTGATGATTCCAGTGGGAGAGAGAAGATGCAAGCAGCCACCTAACCACGACGGCGAGCACAATGGGAAATGCCCCCCGAACAGCATGGCGCTGGGGGACGTCTCTGCGCAGAGTCTGCAGGGGTGGCATCACTGCGTGAACATGAGCAAGTCACCGGTACCTCCTGAGCCCCAACTTCCTCCTCAGTAAATGGCAACTTCAGACTAATACAAGGATGGCAAATATATTGCATGTAAAAGAAGCCACCCTTCCCCCATGTGCCTGGACATGGTCACAGAATAGTTTCCAACACAGAGCTCCAGCCTACCACTAATCAGTGAAACCTACTAGCCATGCCCAAACCAGGCATTCCCTAAGATTCCTTTCAAGCTTCTATTTAATGAAAGTCAGACACCAGACGATCCCAAAGGGTTCCACTGCCTGAGCTCAGAAACTGCTAAAACTACAGACTTTGTAGAGAAGCCAAGCCAACAGGGATATTCCAGGGAAAGCTTAGCTGGGAATCCCCTGTTTCTTTATGGTATAAAGGTTAAGAGCACAGACTTGGGAGCTAGACTGCCTGAGATCGAACCCCTGTTCCACTTAGCCGTCAAAACTTGGACTAAGTTATTCATGTTTCTGTGCCTCAGTTTCCTTACCTGCTGCTGCAAAGATTAAATGGGCTTATATTCATAAGTATTTGGGACAATGGCTAGTGTGTATAGGAAGCATTATATGTATTTATTAAACAAATTATCAACTGGGTATCATAGTCCTCTTTTGCCAAGGGTCTGGTGAGGGGGTGGAATGAGGCTGAGAGCTGTAGGCTCTGCTTAAGAGTTTAAGTGAGAGGGTTCCTCATCCTGATTGGTGAGATCTGTCCTGGGGGACCCCAAACTTTCTCCCACTACCCCAGATCCCCTCAGATCTCCAGACAAAACAGCCCCATATCTCTAGCCCACATATGGCCTTGTCCTGAGGCCTGGAACTGGAACTGAGCATAGAACTATCCCAGTCTTGAGATCTCGAATTGCCAAGTCTGCAATAGTACCCCACGCCCCTGTGCTCATGGTTTACACCTAAGAAAGAGCCTATATCCAAGGAGTTAAACTTGTTCCCATTGAGGATGGAAGGCAATTTCCTCCCCGAAATCTTGGCTCTCTGTGCTTCCCTCACTCCTCCCTCAACAAATATGCAGGATATGAAAATGCTGAGCCATCTGCTGCTTTCTACTTCCCTTTGAACTCTTAAAATCCCTTATTTTAAAAAAATACATATTTTGCCACGATGATCATTTCTCAACACTTCCTCACCCCAGGAGCCTCAGAAGCCCCCAGCACAGCTCTGCTCCCGCAGTGCCTGCCCCACAGGAGAATGAAGTTCCCCGTTGCCGCCATTTTCTTCCTCATTATATCCATCACCCTTGGGTCCAAAACTGAAAAGTTCTCAGGTGAGTCCAGGGACTTGTTTTCCTTCTGAACTCGTTCTTGTGGGGACATAAGCAGGAATAAGGGGTTGGGATGAGAGCAGCAGGAGAAGGGGGTCAGGTATCTTATTAAGCTAGTTTCAAACCCATCCTTCCCAGGCACCCCCCCCATCCCTTCAGAGCCCAGCCTGCCTCCCCACACCCTCAATTCATCTGGGTTGGCATAAAGCGAAAAGGTGACCCACCCCCCATTTGGGGACATTGTCCTCAGGGACCATATTTGGAACCCCTCGAGTCATTTCATCCGCTGCCCTGGCCTGCAGAGATTTGGGCCCAGGCTGCCCAGGGCCACCCTGCCCCAGGGGTGCCTCGCTTAGGTCTGGGCTGCAGGAAGTGACGGCAGTCCTAGGCCACCCCTTTCCAGCTTGTCTGTTAGAGTAAACTGCCTGGACAGGCAACCAAGACTGATGACGAAGATGAAATCCTCATTCTTTAATTTTCCTTTGTTTTCCTTCTGGAACGTGGAAAATTGTGGAAATAAAGCGGGTCCCAAGTTCAAGGGGATTTGGACCATCTGGTTTGCCTCTCTGAAAACTCCTTTGTTAGCTCAGAGGAATAAAGTGAGGAAAGTCTGAGCTCCAATGGGCCTCGGGTTCCAGGGGATCCCTGTTCTGTCCTTTAACTAGTGTACAGGGTTCCTGGGATGTGCTGCGTGGCCGGGGGCCTTGCCCTCCCCACCCAGGCCTCTGGTCCCCTCAGTGACCGCTGAGGCCGTGGCCACCGTGTGCTCATGTTTCTCTCCTTGTTGCTTGTATAACGTGCACAGCCCGGTGACTCCACCGCGGCCCCACGGCATATGCTCCCTCAGGGCCCTTGGCCTGAAACGCCGTCTGGCTACCTCCACAACCTCAAGCTTGGGTGACCTCACTGTCACCCTCACGTACCTCCTGTAAGAGCCATGAATGTTCAAATTGGAAAGTAGCTGGAAAGTCGCTTAATCCAGTGATTTTTAAACTTTTTAGAACCGTGAAACCCTTTCTTCAAGCAATCTTACACAGGGGGCCAATGTGGAAAGCCAAAAAGGGTTGTCCAGGTACAAGACCCAAGACTGCACCTACTCTCTCAAATGCTTCAGTCCCCCCAAGTTGGCCCCTGAGCCCCCACAGCCCCAGGGAGCTGAGTTTTAAAACTCCCGAAACTCATTTACAGATGAGGAGACTGGAAAAAGAGAGGAAGTAAAGTGGCCACAGGCACAAAACCAGCAAGGGCAAGAATGGGTTCAAACCTGGGTGTCCTGCCCCCCCATCGGGGTCCCTGGGGCTGGTGTAGGGCCAAGGGGGGCACGGGCAGGGGAGGGACTCGGGGGGCTGGGTCTGCTCCTAATGACCTGCTCCCAGACCCTGCTCTGGCTTCCAAATACTCCTTCTGTTCAGAGCATCTTTCCCAGAATAAGGCAGCCTCGATGCCCCACAGCGAGGATGTGTGCCCTTGGAGAAGAATCCCTTAGCTCAAGGTTGCAGCCAGTCTCCTGGGAGGCGGCAGAGAAAGGGAAGGAAGGCAATTGCTGGGGAAGGGGAACGGAGAGGAGGAACATGGAGAGAGAGAGAAGAGGGGATTGAAGTTCCTCGGAGCCCCCTCTCCAGGCCCCTTCTCAAGCTTCCCGCCATGCCTTCTCCTCGGCAGGACCTTACCACCCCGCTGAGTGCTGCTTCTCCTACATTACCCGAAAGATCCCACGGCTCCGAGTGACAAGTTATTATGAGACCAGCAGCCAGTGCTCCAAGCCCGGAATTGTGTAGGTGACACCCACACACCACACTGGGGGAGAGAGCCAGCAGGTCCTAGGGCAGGGAGGGTTGGGGGGTGCTCAGAAGGAGACCCCCTCCCAGGGTGCCTTCCAGATGTGTCAACACAGAGAGAGCAGCCAAGGATCAACCTGGGGCTTTCTGGCCTGGCTGGGGCCTGCAGAGAGCT
>PVIY010043403.1:0-20349 GCA_004026745.1 Myrmecophaga tridactyla
TGAATATAGTATTGCATTTCTTTATTGAATCTTCACCTTATTTATTTATTTTTTTGTACTTTTTATTTTGAAATATTTTCATACTTACAGGGCAGTCAAAAAACTAATACAAACTCCATTTAGAGAATTCTCTCAAACCCCTACCCCTCCACATACCCAGATCCACCAATTTTGCCAGGTTTGCTATATCATTCTGGTTATGTATCCGTCATTCTGTCATTCTGGGTAACTATCAGTCCATTTTCTGAATATTTAAGTGTAGGCTGTATATGTCATACTCCTTGAACCCTTAATACTGCCATGTTTCCTGAGAACAAGTATATTCAGTTATGTATCCACCTTAAGTGCAGTTGTTAAGTCAAGAAATTTAACACTGATATAAAGCTTACAGTCTATATTCCAATTTTTCGTAAGTACCGCTAATGTCCTGTTGCGCCTTCTCTCCTTTGTTAAGTCATCCAGGATCATGTATTGCCTTTAATTGTCATTATTTCTTTAGTTCTTTCTCTTTCCTTGTCTCCCTTCCTCTCACAACGTAAACTTCCACAATTCCACTACTAAAAGGAATACTGTTCATTGGGATTAATCACACGCAATGTTGCAGTTTTTTCACCACCTTGCATTAGTAAAACTTTCCTGTCTCCCCAAACAGAACCCCACCTCGTATCCATTTTGCATTAGCTCCTCATTCCCTTTGCCCCCTATCCCCAGCAATCTGTATTCTTCTGCATAGATTCTGTCTGTGAGCTTGTGTATTCTGTATTATTCTGTATTTTATTTGTAGTTATCGTGGGGCTTAAATTTAACATTCTAAATCTGTAACAAACTTACAGATTTGCTTTGATACCGACTTAACTTTAAAAGTATACACAGACTATGTTCCCGTACCCCTGTCTCCCCACCTTTATGTAATTCTTGTCACAAATTACATATTTATACATTATGAGACCCATAACTTATCATTATATTTTGTGCATTTGCCTTTTAGATCCTGTCAGAAGTAAAAAGTGGAGTTACAAAACCAAAAATACAATAGTAGTGACATTTGTATTAATCCATGTTGTTACTCTATGGGAGATCTTTATTTCTTTATGCACCTTTGATTGTCTAGTGTCCTTTCCTTTCAACTGCAGAACCCTCTTCAGCATCTCTTGTAGGGCTGGTCTAATGGTGATGAAGTCCCTCAGCTTTTATTTATCTGGGAATGTCTTACTTAATCTGTCCCTCATTTTTTATTACTTTTATTGATAAAACAACATACAAACATAGAAATATTCTTAACACACAAACATTCCATACATGGTGTACAATCAATGGCTTACAGTATCATCACATACTTGTGTATTCATTACCATGATAATTTTTTTAACACTTGCATCATTTCAGAAAAAGAAATAAAAAAGTAAAAAGAAAAAACTCATACCATACCTTTTATCCCTCCCTCTCATTGACCACTAGTATTTCCATCTACCCAATTTATTTTAATCTTTGTTCCCTCTATTATTTCTTTATTTTTTTATCCATATTTTTTACTCATTTGTCCATACCCTAGATAAAAGGAGCATCAGACACAAAATTTACACAATCACACCGTCACATTGTAAAAACTATATCATTATGCAATCATCTTCAAGAAACAAGGTTACTGGAACACAGTTCTGCAGTTTCAGGTACTTGCTACTAGCCACTCCAATACACCATAAACTAAAAAGGGGATATCTATACAATGCGTAAGAATAACCTCCAGGATAACCTCAACTCTGTTTGAAATCTCTCAGCCACTGACACTTTATTTTTTTCTCATTTTTCTCATCCCCCTTTTGCTCAAGAAGGTTTTTTCAATCTCTTGATGTTAGGTCCCATCTCATCCCGGGATTTCTGTCCCACGTTGCCAGGGAGATTTACACCCCTGGGAGTCATGTCCCACATCGAGGGAGAGGGCAGTTAGTTCACTTGCTGAGCTGGCTTAGAGAGAGAGGCCACATCTGAGCAACAAAAGAGATTCTCTTGGGATGACTCTTAGGCCTTATTTTAAGTGGGCTTAGCCTATTCTTTGCTGGAATAAATTTCATTGGGGTGAACCCCAAGATTGAAGGCCTGTTGATTTGGTTGTCCCCATGTCCCTCATTTTTGAAAGACAGTTTTGCCAAATATGCAACTGTTGGTTGGCAGTTTTTTGCTTTCAGCACTTTAAATATATTATCCCCTTCTTGGCTTCATGGTTTACGATGAGAAATTGCAACTTAATCATATTGAGGATCACTTGTATGTGACACATTGCTTCTCTCTTGTGGCTTGCAGTGTCCCACTCTGCCATTTTGATTGGGCAGGGCCCTAATCATTTTGTGAATTTAAAATCATATTTTTCTGATGGAGTCCAGTGTTCTTTTCCTTACCTCTTAACTGACTCTATCCCCACTGATACATCAAATCCAGTATACCTGAATCTGAACTCCTTTAAGTCAGCTTCTTTTCTTTATTTACTACTGTCTGTAAATATCAAACCAGCCTTGAAATTTCAGAACCATGTTTGATAGTTCCCCAATTTCACCTATCACATTAAAATATCTTCTAATCCTGTAATTTCTTGTAACTTTCTTTTTATTCCTTACTTTCCTTTTCCAACTCCAGAGTTCAAATACTTATTATTCCATGCCTGGATTATTGTATGGCCTCAAGACTTGTCCATCACCTGTTTGTTTTACAAGTGCCCTTCAGATGCATCTTCCTAAAGCAGTGCTTTGTGCCATTCCCCCTCTCAGATCATTTCATCTCCTAATGACTAAATTCTAACACCTTAGTCTTTTTCTGAAGGTCCTTTGTTATCATTACAAAAGCATGACTTTTGTCTTTCTACTGTTTTCATATCCTGGCCAAAATGACCTATTTCTTGTTCCCCAAATTTTCTTGGCACATTCTCATTCCTGCCACTATTTTCAGTATTCTTCAACTCAGTTTTGTTTCATTTTTAAAAACGCTTATTTGTTCCTCTTTGTTCCCAGCTCAAGGTATTTATCCTTGAACCTTTAAACTAGGAGCATTTTTAGGGCACTTGCCATAGAATATTTTACAGTTATAAGGTTGAAGTAATTATTACAAGCCAAAGTTATTGTAAATCTTATTTCCCTAGCCAAATAATAAACTTGTTGATGGCTGAACTCTCATGTGTCTTTGAAATTTCACAGCAGAACAGTGGAGATTTCATGATCCAGTAAAATTTGGAGGAAAAATTAGGGGACATTAGACAACTTGCAACCTTTACTTTCACCATCATTTCATAAAAAACAAGACGTTTGAAGACCAAAAAAGTATAAAGCACACAGTCTCAGAATAGAATCTTTTTAAAAATTAAGAGACAAGTTACAGCGTTGTTCTTATTTTTTCATTTCACCTGGAATGATTGAAAGCTTTGTCCCTGAGACTTTTTTGGGAGTCTAATAAAGAACTCTCTGCCAGGTTCTAGGGCAGTACTTTTTTTCAGTTACAAGTCATGTACCTAACTTTTGAATTTTGAAGTCAATTTAATTTGTTAGTTGTAGTCAAGACTAAGATTAAAAAGAGGGAAGAGGAGGAAGAAAGGAAGATTATAAAGTACAAATATTTTATGATGTTGCTTAATGAAACTTTCTTTTTTTATAGTTGTGTGTATGTTTGTCCTAGATTACAGTGTAAAATGTACTTCTTATTTTGGGTCACAATCAGAAAGTTTTTAAAGATAATACTTCTAGTGGCTGATCTCAGGTCCTTTCCAATAGTCAAAATGAGTATTTATAAATATCCAACACATGCATATTTTATTTATTTTTACTACACCAAAGAGTTCATTTTAGTGTTATTCTTTTGCATATTTGTAATTATGTTCTGCAATAATGAGAAATCTGGCTTCCATTATCCTTAATATATTTATTTATTTGATCAGTCCCTACATAGGTAACCAATCTCCTATCTTATCACTATCTCCTCCTTCATCATCCTGTTCATGTTCTGACTCCTTATGGTGGGCTGCGCACTTGTTTTGTGCAGACACCCTCCATGTCCATTTGGGCTCCCTCATCCTATGCCAGGCTGCCGTTCTCATCTGCCTGTGCACTAGACTACTGTTCTGCAGGAATGTCCTCTTTACATGCCTACCTTGCACTGCCCTACTTAATGGCTTTAGGACTGAATTGTCCTGGGGGGTGGGGAGAGAAGGGAAGGAGTCAAGCCATTTAAAACATAATAATAATAATAATAATAGAATTGATAGAGGAAATAGCATAAGTTAAAAACATGAAAATTAAAGCTTTTCCACCAAATGACACAACTGTTTGATTATTTTATGTTATCTCCCAAATCTCGTTCACATACTGTTTTGGTGTACTAGGCTTAAACAATGGGAATTTTTTGCTCATAGTTTTGAGGCTTAAAGAAAGTCCATTCGTAGTGTCATCCAGGTGATGCTTTCTTTCCAAGACTGATGTTCTGGGGCTGGCTGCTGGTGTCTTGGCTTCTCTGTCACATGGCAATGCATATGGTGGCCTTTCCATTCTCTTCTGGGTTCTTTTGAATTTCAGCTTCTGGTTCCACTCTCAGTGGCTTTCTCTCATTCTTGTCTGAATTTCATTCTGCTTATAAAGGACACAAGTAATAGGATTATAATGCATCCTGATTAAGCTGGACCACACCTTAACTTCATCAGTTTACTTACAATGGCTTCACACCCACAGAATGGACCAGATTTAAGAACGCATTTTTCTGGGGGTGCACATAGCTTCAAACCAACACATATAACATAATTTTATGTAATTTTAAATGGGATTCAGTTGAGTTTGAATTGCATCATTTTAAATTAATGAGCATTTTATCATTCCTTATATTAATAATTTTATGACAGCATATTTTATCTTACAGTTAAAAATATACTAATGTAAATTAGTTTAAAGATTTTGGTGCTGTTAGGGTGAAGTTATTAAGGATTATACTTTTCACTATTCTGTTTATATATTTAAACGATAATTATCTGAGAGCAAGGTTGTATACCTGTGGGGGGGCAGTAAAAAGGAAATATATTTATGTAGCAAAATCAGCCATGTATTTTTGCGTTTAAATATTGTGATTCGCTTCTCAACAAGTATAAATATAAATAATTTTTAATGCATTATATTCCATCATTTAGCCATCAGTTCTTATTAAGCTGTGTATGTGGGACATAATTTGACTTATTTTTGATGACTGGTGGTTGTTATTGTGAGCATTAATTCATAGCTTCAAGAGCCATTTGCATAGGGCCATTTGCTCCATATTTCAAATGGCTCTGGACAGTTATATTCTGTATTCCTTGCTGTTGCTTGTCATTCTCTGACAGTATGTTTTAGTCTTTTTATTTGTGTTGGTATTTAAAAAAATCTCATCCATATTTGAGTTTGTATTTCTTAAAAGATCATCACTCATCTTTCATTAATACCAATTTGACAGTAATTTCTTAATAGCAAATATCCAGTTAAATATCGCTAGTTGTTTCAGAAGTATCATTCTTTGGTGGTGTATTTTAATGTGAATCAAAACAAGAACCATACGTTGTGTTTGGTTTCTGTGTCTCCTAAATCTCTTCTAATCTACATATTCCCCTTGCCTTTTCTTTTTTCCTTTGCAGTTTGTTAAAGTAGGCCTTTGGTTTTACAGAGTATACCACAATTGCTTATTTATTGCTTGTGTCACTTGGCATCTTTATTTGTCTTTTAAATGGAAACTCGTACATTTTATACGTTTGGTTTATTTCAGTCGGCTACGGTTAATGTTCTTCTTATTGATGGCCAGGTTTTCCTATTTTTGGCCCATGGGAGCATCTTCAAATTAGTTTCTGAGTCCTGATCCTAGTGGTCTTTTATAGCTTCCTTGCTTCTAATACGACAAAAACTATTCACTTCTTATGTTTCATACTTTTTGTTCCAGTCCTGTGATTCTCTGAGAAGCTATGGTTTTCCTCTGTATAATATGGGATTCTAGGCTCTAGGTGTGTTCACTGTTACTGGATTGGTATTCTAGTCCAGTCCAGCCTTTTCTTTGGTTTCCAATTTTGAATCTGCTGTGGCCCAGGAAATCAGATAATAAAGCTTATTAAGCTTATATAAGGATTGTTTTGAATCTCAAAGAAGAAACACCCAGAGATCAAGACCAACCTTATTTAAATTGTATGATGTAGCATCTGGGCAGTTCTTACTTAATAAATTTTGCTAATGTTGGTAATAATCTGAATTACTAGATTGCCTTAGAGTAAGAAAATACACTTTTAAGATAGACCCTTAATGGAGTGCATGAGCCTTTTTTATAATATTGAAGAACTTTTTAAATTAGAGAGCATTTATGCTTCTCTGTTTTGTATTGTATTCTGTATTAAAATGATCAGATATGGGTGCATGGGTGGTTCAGTGGTAGAATGCTTCCTTCCATGTAGGAGACCCAGGTTCGATTCTTGGACCATGTATTCCCTCCCCCCCAAAAAATCAAATAAATCTCTGGATCATTGAGGTATTTGTATATTATAGGCTCAAAATATGCTATATTATATTTATCTTTCTCATAGTAAGAATGCAGTTACTCCCTTAAAAAATTTTTTTTCAGAAAATGTATTATTTTGGCTTTCCAAAATTGATATGACTTACTAAAATTGAGGTGATTTCCTGATTTAAAAAAGAGCTACTCAGGGCTGATATCAGACATCTTTCTCTAAATCATTTTAGATTGTCATATGCTAATCTTTAACACTTCAGAGCAGATGACAAAATGACAAAATTTTAGTCTGAGGTATTTATTCCACAAAATGTCATAACTGACTTCTGTTGATGGGTGAGTGGGAGGTTTTTATGTTTTTTCCCCCCAACAAACTTCAGAGAATATCCTGTTTTCAGTTTAATTGGGAAATTGCCTTTGACTTTCTTGAAATGCTCCACTTTGAGTACCTGTTGGCATTCATCTTAATTTCTTTAATCCTCTCCAGTTATGAATAGTATAGATATGTTTTTGACACAAACGGAAATTTCTTGTTTTTTTGGAACCTATTATTATGGATTATTTGAAATAAGATATTAGGAACCAAAAATTATTGGAAAAATGTCTGAACTTCTTTTCTTGAAAATTTTATTTGTGGTTGTGAATGGGATACAATAATTATATACACACTGAAACTTCCATACTGTGAAACTCCTTAGCTTGGTTCCTTAGTGTGTGTTGTAAAGGGGCTAAGGTTATGAGATTTTATGGAGTCTTTTATAGGCCACTTATTTTATTTGTCTGTTTCCTTGCCATAGACATGTTCATTAAGTAAATATTTTTTATCTTCTTTGGATCACACCCTGTGCTAAGAACAGTGGAACATTAGTGAGCAAGACACTCAGAAGTCCCTGCTCTTATAATCCTGTGGGTGGTTCAGACAATATTCAGGGAATATTTATTGAATGGTTGATACATGCTCAGCTGTCTTCTAGCTATAAACAAAGTCCTTATGAAGCTGTTACAGGCCTTTAACATTCAGAATAATTAAGAGTTGTGATGGTGAAATGTAGGATGCTTTGGGAACTCCCAGGGTTGCCTTAAGCCTTACTATTCTTTTGTGTTTTTGAAATGCCTGTCCTTGTTTGGGGTATGAGTAGAAAAGTAGAGGTTGCATCACAGTATACCCTCTAGGTCTTGGAATGGAGAAATGATGTTTATTTTTTACCCTAGTCCCAAATATCTGAGAAAACGACAAACTGCTGGTAGAGCTATGATTTCCATCCTAGTGATGCCATGGTCAGTCGTGTTATTCTAGTTTAAGGCAATGCATTTAATGACTTTTATGTTTTCTTATGTGTATAAGTGTATAAGTGATAGTTTTCTAAGGTATTTGTTTATTCTATGTTTTTGAGTACAAGTCTTGTGGTAAGTAAGTCTATCTGTGATATACTTGCATTAGGAAATAATCTTTGATGTTGTAGTTTATGGACTACACTTCAAGAAGCTTGATTTACATAGGTAACTTGTTAAAAGGGGGTGGCAGGGCAAGGACACAGACATTTATTGAGGTATGATTTCAAGCACTTTGTAGGACATTTTATATAAATTAACTAGAATCACTTTCTAGAGGAACAAAAATGTATCTTAAGTTCACTGTTTTTTTCCCCCCTCATATCTTCAAAGAGAACTATTAAGTAGACTGAATAAAACTGAACCTGTTATGCAGTCTTTTATTTGGGGATGATTGAAGTAATATCTGTGACAACTTTTGGTGACTGAAATCAATGATAGCTACCAGAATGAAAAATCTAATCATTCAACAAATATTTAATCAGCAACTGCTATATATATGCGCCAGGCATTGTTCTCATGCTAGGAATCTATCGAGGAACAAAACAAAAGTTCCTGCCCTCATAAAGCTTATGGGAATGGGAGACAGACAATAAACAATTTTCAATAAATTATTCACTCTTAGGTTTCTATGACTCCTATATAGACATTGATATCTGCATTGTCAATATAAAAGCACAGTATTTTTTATTAGAAGAGATGAGGGTTGGTTGCTGTGCTAAAACTTCTTTATTATCATACATGTTAACCATGTACCTGACCTTGTGATAGATTTTTGGAATATATATAGTTCCTATAATTCTATCCCTCTGATTTAACCCTATTTCAGTAAAATCTTTTTTTTTTTAATTTTTTTCAGGTTGATTTCCATTGGTCACTGTTTATCAACCTGGGTTCAGGACCCCTATCCAGTTACTAAGGAGAATTCCCAAGATGCTATGGAGAACTCCTAACAGCTGTTTGTGGGTGGTGATGATGGTAGAGGCAAACAGTGGGTTGTGTGACCAGGATGAGGTCTCTCCTCTTCCACTTTCTGGCCTTCTTTCTTTCCGGACTTTAACACCTACATTGGTACTTAGAATCCATTTGGGCTGTTTACTGTGCTGTAAACAGTTGTTTCGTAGGCACACCTATAAGATGATGTTAGATGTTTTTTGGGTGAGACTCTCGGGAGTGTGACTGTGTCAGCAGTAATGGAGCTGTTTCAGTAGTTTGAAAACCATTGA
This sequence comes from Myrmecophaga tridactyla, assembly GCA_004026745.1. Lineage (NCBI taxonomy): Eukaryota > Metazoa > Chordata > Mammalia > Pilosa > Myrmecophagidae > Myrmecophaga > Myrmecophaga tridactyla. The sequence continues at coordinate 9,048 of PVIY010043403.1, forward strand.
TATAGCTTTAAGTGTTCTGATACTTCTGCAATTGTTTTACTGTCTCTAAAGTCATATCTCAGTGTCTGATCTCATCCTGTTCTCATTACCCTGTGTATGGCCACCAGATTATTCTAACACTCCATTTTTATTTTCATTTCCCAGCTTAAAAAGTTGTCATCATCTCCAGTTTCTGTGAGATAAACTCTTAGCTTGGCATCCAAGCTGCCATATCATTTGTTTCCAGTGTATGTTTCCATCCTCACCTCTTACTGTGTATGTTCCTTTTTTTGAACCTTAAGGGGAACCCCTCGGTATCCCTTTTCTTGCCTTGATTTTTTGCTACCTTGTTTCTTTTTTTAATGAAATTTTATTGATATATATATTCACATACCATATAATCATCCTAAGTATTCAGTCAGTGGTTCACAGTATCATATAGCTGTGTATTCATCATCACAGTAAATTTTTGAACATTTTCATTAGTCCCCCAAAAGTGAAAGTAAAAGAACACCCAAAACATCCCATTCCCCATTGTTTATTTATTTTTGTCTTTATTTTCTTACTCATTTGTCCATATACTGGATAATACTGTGTTTCTTTCAATACCCTTGTTTATTTAATATCTTTTCCTTTGTCTTGCTACTTAATTTGTTTATCAAAACTCTTGCCACCTCTTCCCTTGACCAGAGCAATCCCCAGGGATTATTTTTTTCTCTTTTCTGAATTCTTATGGCACTTTTGACTTTAGTCACAGAGACCAATCATATACTTTCCTTATATTGTTTGATCACATACAGCTTTATATTATTTAGCTATTTCATGTGTATACATCTTGTCTATTCAAGTAGGCATTAAGTTTCTTAATATGTCTTATACTTGGTTGGATTTTTATTGCAGTTAATATACTGTCTTTTGAACGGTAATCACTCCATATGTAGTGCCTAACCACTTACTAAGGCCACTGGGGGGAAAAACCCAAAGGATTAGTGAATTGATTTAATCTCTTAAATGTTTTATTTTTATCTACTCTAGTTTTCTCTCCTGTGTACAGTGAAGAGAGACAGCAGTGATATAGTGGAAAGATCACTAGTCTTGGAATAATAATAATAATAATAATACCTGAGGAGATGTTAATATTTTCCTCAATTTTATAAATGAAGAAACTGAGGTGAAGAAAGTTAAAATGCTTGCTCAAGATTAGAGTTCAGCAAGCTACCTACCATTCACAGGCCAAATCTGGCCTGCTAAGAATGGCTCTGCATTTTTAAATTGGTGGAGAAAAAAATCAAAAGAATAATATTTTGTGACACATGAAAATAATTGAAATTTTAATTTCATTGTCCGCAAATAAAATTTTATTGGAACACAGCCATGTTATTTATTTATAGATTGTCTGTGGCAGCTTTCATATGGCAGTGGCAGTTGTGACAAAGACTGAATGGCCTGCAAAATCTAAAATCTTTACTATCTGCTCCTATATAGAAAAAGTTTTTTAACTTGTTAATAAACTTATTGTGGTAGAGCCAGATTTAATCCTAGGCAGTCCTACCTAAGAGTCTGCTTTCTACCACTGTGCTATACTGAACACAGCATGAGGCCTTTGGGGAACTGCTCAGTAAATATTAATAATTCAGTATGGTTAGGAGAGGTGAAGGCTGGGAGAGGTAAATGAGCATTATCACCACGATCTTGAACGTCATGCTAAAAAGTTTGGCTTGAAGATCCTGCAGGCAATGGGGAAGCCGACAAAGAACTTTTAAACAGAAGACGGACATAATCAGGTTTGGATTTTAGAAAGTTCAGTCTGCTGGTATTGTGAAGAATGGATTGGAATGGGCAATACTGAAAATAGGAATATTAGTTTGGAGTTTTTATAGTAACCTAAGGGAGATGGTAAGGACCTATAGCACCTCCGCTTTCCTCCGTCTTCTCTCCCTCAGCAGTGAGATAGGAAGTTAAAAACAGATTTTACATTAAGGAGGTAAAATTGACAAGACTCTCATTAATGAATCAGACACTTTATACATATTATTTATCTCAGATGCTTATGGTAATTCTTAAATGTTCTTACTGTTTTACAAATGAAAAAGGCTCAGAGAAGTTGAATAATTAGGGTTTGAACTTGAAAGCCTGTACTCTTTTCACTGAACTTTGTGTCTTAACTGGAAAACTGCTACTACCTACTTTGGATTTAATTACTTTTCTTATTTTCCAAAGAGTTTATAATTACCACAGAAAAAATAATAACAAAAGATCCTGAACTGTGTTACAGTGCACTTTTTATAGCCCGTGGTAATCATGTGGTTATACTTTCTGGTCCAGAATTTTACTTTGACTTTTTGAAAGTTCTCCATTTATTTTGAAAAAAATTCTTTAAGTAGAAGGTAAGTATTTTTAATACCTCAAGTTGATAGACTTCCCATATACCCTAGGAAAAATCAGGTAGTTTGAAAACCAACAGATAAGATAAAGACATTTCTAAGAGTTGTCTGATAAAGTGTTTTTAGAAGAGGTTTCAAAAATAGTTTTCTTCCCCAGTTAATTCAGTTTATTTATCACTGATATTTTGTGTAGCCCTGGAAAAGCAGATCAGCTATTTTTTAAAACTTCTTTGGACTTCTTTAAAACTAGGTATACTCTGTTACTTTGGGAATTCATCTGACACTTTCATTAGCAAATAAAATTCATTCTTGACAGCAAATTTTCAGTCGTTTGTTTTAAAACACCATAGGGTACCTCATTACCATATCTTGGTTTTAGTGAAAAAGTAGAGTAGTTTTAAGTGTACCATGGGTCTTGAAATTTTTGTATAGTTGTATATTCACTACCACATTCACGATACAGAACATTTCTGTTGTACCCCAAACTTCCCTATGCTTCTTTGCATTCCATTCCCTCCCTTCTACCCCTAGTTTCTGATAACCACTAATATGCTTTCTATAACTGTATTTTGTCTTTTCTAGAATTTCACATAAACTGAATCACGTAATATATAGTTTTATGTGTTTTTTTTTTCACTTAGTATAATGCTTTTGAGGTTCATCTATGTCATGCATTTCAATAGTTTGCTCCTTTTTCTTGCTGGTAAGTATTTCACTGTATGGTTATACCAAATTAGTTTATCCATTCACCTGATGATGGGTATATCAGCTGTTGCCAGTTTTAGGTTATTATGAATAAAGATGCTATGAATGTTCATGTACATGTCTCCCAAGCCTCTGGCAACCGTAAGTCTATTTTCTATTTCTATGGATTTGGATAATCTGATGTCCATTATTTAAAAATTTGGTGGTTTGTCTTTTACTTAAGTTGTGAAAGTTCTCAGTATATTTTGAACACAATCCTGTATCAGAGTGTGTTTTGCACATATTTCCTGTCTGTGCCTTGAGTTTCATTTTCTTAAGTGTGTTTGGTGAAATCCAATTTATCACTTTATTTTGATGAAGTCAAATTTATCATTTTTTTCTTTCATGCTTTGTATCCTATTTAATAAATTTTTGCCTAACCCAAGGTCGCAAAGATTTTCTCCTGTTATTTTCTTTTGAAGTTTCTAGTTTTAGCTCTTATTTTTAAAAAGTCTGTATTCCATTTAGACTAAGTTTTTGTATATGATATGAGGTAAGGATCAGGGTTCATTGTTTTGCAGATTGATATATCCCTTTTGTTCCAGTACCATTTGTTGAAAAGATGAACCTTTCTCTTTTGAATTGCGTTGGAACCTATGCTGAAAGTCAATAGGCTGCAATGTGTGTGGGTGTGTTTCTGGACTCTCTTTCAGTTTACTGTTGCTGTATAGTCAAGATTTCATTTGAGTTTTCTTTTTAATATCTGAAAGGTACTTTAGAGGTTCTAGTTTACTAGCTGCCAGAATGCAATATACCAGAAACAGAATGGCTTTTAAAAAGGGGAATTTAATAAGTTGCAAGTTTACAGTTCTAAGGCTGAGAAAATGTCCCAATTAAAATGAGTCTATAGAAAATGTTCAATCTGAGGCATCCTGGAAAAGATACCTTGGTTCAAGAAGGCCAGTGAAGTTCAGGGTTTCTCTCTCAAGTGGAAAGGCACATGGGGAACACAAGTCAGGGTTTGTTTCTCACCTGGAAAGGCACGTGGCAAACACCAGATCATCTGCTAGCTTTCTCTCCTGGCTTCCTGTTTCATGAAACTCCCCAGGAGGCGTTTTCCTTCTTCTTCTCCAAAGGTCACTGGCTGGTAGACTCTCTGCTTCTCATGGCTATGCCATTCTCTGCTCTCTTAGAATCTCTTCCATTCTCCAAAATATTTCCTCTTTTGTAGGATTCCAGTAAATTAATCAAGACCCACCCGAATGGGTGGAAACACCTAATCCAGCTTAACAACCACTCTTGATTGAGTTACATCTCCAGGGAGATGATCTAATTACAGTTTCAAGCATACAGTACTGAATAGGAATTAGAAGAAACGGCTGCCTTTACAAAATGGGATTAGGATTAAAACATGGCTTTTCTAGGGTACATACATGCTTTCAAACCAGCACAAGAGGAAATAAATTTAACTTAAAAACGGGGATAATGATGTATTTCAGTGACTTCTAACATTTTATAGTATATTTTAAAGTATTACTTTCATGCACATAATGTCCTTTAATTCACTAGCAATCTTATGAATTAGAGCAGGTATTAATATTTATTTTTTTAATGTTCATTTTTTATGCATGAGAAAACTAAGGTTTAAGAGGACTGCTTGAAATCACACAATGACTGTGATAAAGCAAGGACTGAAGCCCAAGTCCTTTGCCTTCAAAAATCAAGTGTGCTTTCCGTTGTACTACTATTCTTTCATTTGCTCTTGTTCTCTTATGTTGAATATCGGAGAATGGATGTTGTATGAAGAATTCAGTCACTATATTTTGTTTAATTAAAGTATAGAGCTATATGAGAATAGTTAATCTATTATTTTAGTCACTAGAATCAGAAGACACATTAAGAAGTCAAAAATTGTAGCTTTGTTTTTTTCTGATGGTGTTGTTTTACACCAGCATAAGTAGTTATAGTTTCATTTTTTAAAACACTTTTTTTGAAATAATTTCATACTTACAGGATAGTTTAAAAACTACACAGATTCCATACAGAGAAATCCAGTGTACCATTCCCTAGATACCCAGATCCACCAATGTTAACACTTCACCATTTTTGTTGAGACATTCTTTCCATCCATCCATCCATCCGTCCACCCATCTATTTTCTGAACATTTGAGTGTAGGTTGTGTAACATCATGCTTCTTGAATGCATAATACTCTATGCCCATTTTCTAAGAACAATGATATTCGCCTGTGTAATCACCTTAAGTGTAATTATTAAGTTCAAGAAATTTAACAATGCTATGAAGTATACAGTGTCTATTCTACTTTGTTCATATGTCTCAATACTGTCCCTTTGAACCTTTTGTCCTCTGTTATTAGATGCTGTCTATGATTGTGTATTGCCTTTAATTGTCATTGTCTCTTTAGTTGCTCTCTCTCTCTTTTTTTTAATTTGTGGGAACGTATATACAGCATAAACTTCCCCCCTCAGTCTCTCCAATGCATACCATTCAGACATTCAAAGTTGCACTGCCCTTACTACCATCCATTACCAAAAATTTCCTGTCTTCCCAAACAGAAATGCTATAGTCATTATGCATTAATTCCATGTTGCCCCATCCTCTACCCCGGCAACCTGTACTCTAATATGTAAGCTTACATATTCTCTGGTGTTTTCTTTGTAGTTATGAGGGGGCTTAGATTTAACATCCTAAATCTGGAACAATCTCATTTGCTTTGATACCAACTTAATTTTGATAGTTTATACAAACCGTATTCCTTCACCTCTCCATCTCCCCATCTCTTTGTAGTTCTTTTCACAGATAACATGTTTATGCATTATGAGTCTCAAACATTATGTATGAATCTCAAACCATGGATTTGTCATTATATGTTATGCATTTGCCTTTTAGATCCTGTAAGAAGTAGAAAGTGGTGTTGCAAACGAAAATACAAATGCATTTTTATTTACCCCTGTTGTTACTCTTACTGAAAATCTTTATTTCTCCATGTAGCTTCTATCTATTGTTCTTTCGTTTCAACCTGCAGAACTCCCTTTGACATCTCTTGTATGGCCAGTATAGTGGTGGGTAACTCCTTCAGCTTTTGTTTGTGTGGGATTGTCTTAATCACTCCCTCATATTTTTTTAAAAATATTTTTATTTAGGAATCTTTACACACATACAGTCCATACATACTGTACAATCAGTGGTTCACAATATCATCACATAGTTGTGTATTCATCACCATGATCATATTTGGAACATTTGCATCACTCCAGAAAAAGAAATAAAAAGAAAGAAAGAAAAAACTCATATTTCCCATATCCCTTACCCTCCGTCTCATTGACCACTAGTAGTAGCTTTAACCCTCTATTCCTCCCTATTATTTATTTATTTTTACCTTTTTTTTTTTTTACTCATCTGTCCATATGCCAGATAAAAGAAGCACCAGACCCAAGGTTTTCAGCACAGTCAAATTATAAAAGCTATATAGTTACAAAATCTTCAAGAGTCAAGGCTACTGGGACGCAGTTCAGCAGTTTCAGACAGTTCTTTGCAGCCACTCCTATACGCCATAGACTAAAACAGGATATCTACATAATGCGTAAGAATAACCTCCAGGATAACCGCTCAACTCGAAAATCTCTCTCAGCCTCTGAAACTTTATTTTATCTAATTTCTTTCTTCTCCCTTTTGGTCAAGAAGGGTTTCTCTGTCCCATGATGTCACTCTCTTATTATGAAAGACAATTGACTGGATATAGAATTCTTGGTTGGCGGTTTTTTCCTTTTAGCACTTTAAATATGTCATCCCATTGTCTTCTTGTCTCCATGGTTTCTGTTGAGAAGTCAGCACCTAATATTATTGGGACTCACCTGTATGTGACATGTTGTTTCTCTCTTGCAGCTTGCAGAATTCTCTCTTTATTCTTGGCATTTGACAGTTTGATGATAATATGCTGCAGCATATAATATGCATAGATCTCTTTGGATTTATTCTGTTAGGGGTTTATTGAGCTGCTTGAATATGGATGTGTATGTTCCTGTCTTTCATTAAACATGGGAAGAATTCAGCTATTATTTCTTCAAATATTTCTCTCTTTCCTCTTCTGGGATGCTTAATAGTGCCCTACCGGTTCTTCAGGCTCTGTTCACCTTTTTTTCATTAGTTCTTTCTGCTCCTCAGACTAGTTGGTTTCAGTTATCCTACGTTCAAGTTCCCTGTGTTTTCTTCCAGCTTCAATCTGCTGATGAACCTCTTTGGGGAATTTTTAATTTCTCTTACTGTGGTCTTTGGTACTGTTTGGTTCCTTTTCTTAATTCCCTTCTCTCTATTGATATTCTCTTTGTGTTCATCTTTCATTTTTCTGATTTTTTTTGTGCTTTACCCAAGTTCTAAATAGTTCTTAGAGTATATTTAAGAATATATATGTATTTTTTAACTTTTTTATTGTATAATATAACCTATATACAAAGCAAAGAAAGGAAAAAACAATAGTTTTCAAAGTACTTTTCAACAAGTAGTTACAGAACAAATTCCAGAAGAACATATTTTTAAAGTCTTTGTCTGGTATTTCTAAACTTTGGTGCTCCTTGCTGATGGTTTCTAATGCTTTAATCTTTTTCTTTACCTAGGCGGTCACTTCCTGTTACTTTGTATGTTTTGTAATCTATTGCTGAAACCCGAACATTCTGATGTTAATTTGTTACTGTTGAGCTTTAGATTCGGAGGTTTCTGTTCCTTAAGCTTCTGTTTGGCTAGTGTTGTGAATGAGCTTTCCTTGAATGCCAGGAGTTACCAAAAAATAAAATAAAATAAAGAAGAAGGGGAAAAAGCAAATAACCTTTCTCAGTCTTTGCAGTTTAATGTTTGGGAGTGCTTTCTTCAGGGCGTATCCATACAATGAGTTTAGAGAATAGCTCCAGGCCAAAGCATAGGGACTCCCTGGTCCTTTCTGTACATAGATATTATTTTGGGCATGTGGCCCTAGGAATGACTCTCTAATGTCCCTTCTTCCTTAGAGAACAGTTTTCTTTATGGTCCTAGACACTGTATTATAGGACTGTTAGTCCTATAGTCAGCAATTCCTTGCCTCAGGCAGCATAATTTGACTGCCGTTTATAGCATTCTGTAGGAGAACTCTGTGAGCCGCTTTCTACATGTAGGGCAGGTTCTGGAACAGCACGTCCCTCAGTCTACCACTAGTTTGGGCTAGACACCATGCTCCCAATATCTGGATAAGGGTTACTCTATTTTCTCTGGAACCAGGACGAGTGATCTGTACTTTGGGAGTGCTGGCTGGCTCTGGGTTAAGCTGGTGATGGGTGTGGTATGGGCAAGCTTGGGCACAGGAGTTCCTACTTTTTATATTTTTAAGCATGGGCAGGCACCGGGAATTGAACCTGGGTCTCCGACATGGCAGGTGAGAACTCTGCTACCGAGCCACCATTGCCTGCCTTGTTCTACCACTTTTAAGTAACCTTTTATTCTTCATTCATTGCTCTTACTGTTACTGCAGTCCTTTAACTGTTTTCTGGAGCTGTGAAAAAGATGTTTCTGCCAGTTCTTGCTGTTTGTTTAAAGCTTCTGTGGGTGGATGGAGCCCTGATATGTGTCACTCTGCCATCTCTGTGTTTAACATTTTGAGGAATCACCAGTTTTCCCTAGTAGCTACACCATTTTACATTCCCCTCAACAAAGTATGAGGGTTTCTTTTTCTCCACATTCTCTCCAACACTTGTTTTATTCCATTTTTTAAATCATAGCCATTCTGGTGAGTATGAGTGGTATATTATTGTGGTTTTGATTTGCATTTCCCTAATGTCTAATGATGATGAGCATCTTTTCATGTGCCTTTTAGCCATTTGTCTGTCTTTTTAGAAATGTCTATTCAGGTCCTTTGCCCATATTTTAATTGGGTTATTTTCTTTTTTGTTATTGGAAATTGAGTCTGTTTAAGTAAGATTAGGCAAGGTATTTTTGCATATTTTTCAGTTGTTCTCTTTATTTTTTACTTCACATTTTTAATGCAATCTTATTGAGATATATTTATTACTCACATACCATATAATCCATCCAAAGTAAACAACCAGTGGCTCACAGTGTCATCATATAATTGTGCATTCATCACCCACTCCATTTTAGAACATTTTCATTACTCAAAAAAATAAAATTTTCCCTCTCCCATTATTTATTTATTTGTTTGTTTGTTTGTTTATTCATTCATTCATTTTTGTCTTTATTATTCATCTGCCCATACACTGGATAAAGGGAGTGCCAGTCACTCCCTTTTTTTCACAATCACATATCATACCATAAAAGCTGTGTAGTTATACATTCATCATCAAGAATCAAGGCTATTGAATTTACAGTTCAACAGTTTCAGGTCTTTCCTTCTAGCTATTATAAAAACCAAAGAGAAATATCTATATAATGCATGAGAATAACCTCCAGAATGACCTCCCAACTCTTTGAAGTCTCCTAGCCACTGACACTTTATTTTCTTTCATTTTTCTCCCTTTTGGTTAAGAAGGCTTTCTCAATCCCATGATGCTAGGACCAGCCAGTCTCATTCCTGGGAGTCATGTCCCATGTTGCCAGGATACCCCTGAGAATCATGACTCACAGTGGTGGTGGTGGGGAGGGTTGGGTAGTGAGTTTATTTGCAGAATTGACTGAGCAACAAAAGAGGTTCTCTGGGAGTGACTCTGAGGCATAATTTTAAGTAGGCTTGGTTTCTCTTTTGCAGGAATATGTCTCATAAGGGGAATCCCCCAAATTGAGGGCTTAGCTAATTAAATGGGGTGTCTCTAATGCTTGAGAGAATATTAGGAATTCCCCAAGTGGGGAAGTTTAATATTTTCACATTTTCCCCCAGTCCCTCAAGGGGACTTTGCAAATACTTTTTTTAAATTTTTCTGCCCCAAATACTCTAAGATGTATCAGGGTATTACATTAACCTGTACAAAATAATAAGATCTCATTCTCTATAATAGGTTCCATGTAATTATGTTGTCTAAATAAACTGATCATACAGGTTAAATTAGATAGTGTGCTATAGAAAATATAAGTTTTTACCGAATAAGCATTTCTTCCTTTGGTCTCACATAGGACTTGAAGTTTTGTTTTTTCTTGTAATTGTTAAATTATGTGCCCAAAACAGACTTAATATGTGACAGAGCTCCACAAGCACAGATAGCTATCTCTTCCAGAAACAGAGAAGACACCTGGCATTCAAAGTTTGAAATGGAAAGTCACTGCTAGCAAGACTACCTTCACTGCCACAAACCCTCCCTATAAAATAAGCTAACCTGTGCTGCTTGGGGCATGGCTCTGTCTTTGCATGTAGACCTTAATTTCTTTATCATATACCAACCTTACAATAAACTTTACTGTTTACTGTTAATTGCCTTCTTATCCTTGAATTCTTTTAGGAGTTGAAGCTTTAAAATGCAGTCAATATCATCCTTTACCCTGTATACTGATTCTGATGAGTTTAGTTCTAGCCAAGTCAGTTTCATTCTCTAATACTTCATATTTTAAAAGTTGAATTATTTATATTTATATTTTTGATTTGTTGGAATCAGTTACTGTTTTAATTTCCTTGGCTGCTAAAGCAAATACCATGCAATGGGTTGGGTTAAATTATGGGAATTTATTAGTTTATGGTTTGAGTCTAAGGAAAAAGTCCAAATCAAGACCTCATCAAGGCAATGCTTTCTTCCTGAAGTCTGGCATTGTGGAGCTGCCTGCCAGTGATCCTTGGTTCTGGACTCCTCTGTCACATGACAGTGCGCATGGCAGCCTTTCCTGGCCTCTGCCTTCTCTTTAGGGTTCCCTTGACCTTCATCTTCTTGCTTCTTCTGGCTTTTTCCCCCTCTGTTTGAATTTCATTCTTCTTGTAATGGACTCCAATAATGAGATTAAGACCCATCTTGACTGAATTGAGCCACACCTTTCCTGAATTTACCTCATCAAAAGTTCCCTCTTAACGGGGAAAGATTCAACTTCCCCAAGTTGAATTCTTGATATTCTCGCAAGCAGTGTGGACAGCCAAAGCTGAGCCCCCAGTCTTGGGGTTTGTTCATATGAAACTTAACCCCACAAAGGATAGGTCAAGTCTACTTAAAATTTAGGCCTAAGAGTCACCCCCAAGAGAGCCTCTTTTGTTGCTCAGATGTGGCCTCTCTCTCCAGCCAACATGATGAGCAGTCTCACCACCCTCCCCCTCTCTGCGTGGGACATGACTCCCAGGGG
>PVIY010043404.1:0-20350 GCA_004026745.1 Myrmecophaga tridactyla
TCTGCTCAGAGGAATGCCCAGAGGACATATCATTCCAAGAACCTGAGGAATAAATTTTTGAGACTATTTCTATCTTCCCTGAAGACCTCTGTAGTTATCATTTTCTGTAGGACAGTTTAATTGTGGGAACTGCTGTCACTGAGCTAGAATCCTTAAACAGAAAGAGGATGATCAGATCCCGAGTTGCAGAAACCATGTGCTGACAGTCATTCTCAATATACAAGTTGGTGTGGCCGCCATCATGGTCAACAGACTCAAAGCAGCCAGCAAAATTACTTGACTTGCAGAGATTTGTGGCATTGGCTAATAGATCATGGCATACCTAGAAGTAAAATTACTAAATTCTCATTTGAGTTGCATATGCAGAAGAATTCTAGGTCAAGTGAACATAAGTCTAATTTGAATTACAAAAACAGAGAGTCACAACCCCTTAATCAACTTCCAGACATGAGACAGTTGACACACGAAGAGACCCTTGAATGAAAGGAGGGTTGCTGTTACATTTGGGAAAGGACCCTTTTACGCTGCCCACAATTTACACTGTTAACCTTGCTCCCAGCCTTCCCCAAGGAGACCTACCACATTTTATCAGAGTAACAGTGCATTAGGGAAAAGGAAATGATCAAATATTTAGGGAATTATTAAACATTGGTTCAAAATTGACATTAACTCCAGGAGATCCAAAACATCACCCTTGTCTACCAGTTAGAGTAGGTGCTTATGGAGGTCAGGTGATAGATGGAGTTTTAGCTCAGGACCATATCACAGTGGGTCCAGTGGTTTCTCAGACTAATTCTATGGTCATTACCACAGTTCCAGAATGAATAATTGGAACTGACATACTCAGCAACAGGCAAAATCCCCACATTATTTCTCTAACTCATGAAGTTAGGACTATTATGGTAGGGAAAGCTAAGTGGAAGCCACTAGAACTTCCCCCTTCATAGCCAAATAGAGAAGCAGAAGCAATGTCATATTCTTGGAGGGATTGCAGAGGTTAGTGAAAATCTTAAGGACTTGAAGGATGCAAAGGTGGCTGTTCCCACCACATTCCCATTCAATGCTTCCATTTGGACTGTGCAAGAATTTGGGCTTTGGAGGATGATAGTTAATTATGATAAACTTCTCCAGGTTATGACTCCTATTGTAGCTTCTGTTCCAGAGGTGGTACCATTGCTTGAGCAAATCAACATATCTCCTGTTACCTGATATGCTGTGATTGATCTGGCAAATGTCTTCTCCTCGATAGCTGACAGTAAGGGCCACTAAAAACAGTTTGAATTCAGCTGGCAAGGCTAGGAATATAAATTCACTCTCCAGCCTCAGGTTTATATCAACTCTCCAGACTTATGTCAGAGTTTTGTCTGAGGGAACTTGATCACTCTCCTCCCCACCAGACATCACACTGGTCCATTAAATCAATGATATCATGTTGACTCGACCTAATGAGCAAGAAGTAGCAACTACTCCAGACTTATTGGTAAGGTATTTGTATGTCAGGGGATGGGAGATGAAACTAACAAAACTACTGTGGTCTTCTACCTCAGTGAAATTTCTGGGTGTCCATGCTGTGGGGCATGTCAAGATAGGTCTTCTAAATTTAAGGATAATCTGTTGCATTTGGACCCTCCTATGACCAAAAAATTGGCACTACTCTAGTTGGCTTCCTTAGATTTTGAACAAAGGTTATCTCTCATTTAACTGTGTTTCTCCCATAGTCGGGATACATGAGTCCAGGAATCAAGTGGTGTAATGGAATTGGCACCACTCACTATCACCCTTAGTTATTCACTAGAAAAACTTTGCTACCAGTCTTTGAAATTTTAAGCTCTGTTAGTCTACAGGTCTTAGTTCCGAAATAAGGAGTGCTCCTACCAGGAAACACAACAATGATTCTATTGAATTAAAAGTTAATATTGCCACCTTGCCACTTTAACCTTCTCTTGCCACTGAATCAACAGACATGAAAGTAAATTGCTGTTCTCTCTGAGGTGATAGATCCTGACTATCACAGGAAAGTAGGATTGTAACTAGCAATGGAGTGAAAGAAGAGTTTCTCTGGAATACAGGGGATCCCCTAGGGCATCTCTTAGTAGTGTAGTGCCCTGGGATTAGAGCCAATGAAAACTGCAGCAACACAATCAAGTAGGGCTACTAATGGCCCAGAAACGTCAGGAATGAATATTTATGTTACCTCACTTGGCAAAGAACCACAGCCAGGTGAAGTGACTACTGAAGGTATAGGGAACATGGAATGACTAGTAGGAGAAGGTATTGATAAGTATGAACTATGACCATGTGACCACTTACAGAAATAAGGACGGTAATTACATTAATATTTTCTCCCTTTTGTAATGAATATGTTTGCATTTGTACATGAGAAAATATCTTGTTTTCCTCTTATCATATGACATAAGTTGTATGTAACACTGCCTATGAGATGATGACTATAGTGATGATAATCACAATGATATAACTGCTATTTATCAGGTACCTGTTATGTTTCAGCACTATATCAGATATCTATGGAAAAGTAAGCATACATGTCTAAGAAAATACTCATTCCAGAAAAAGCTGAAAAGACCCTATTCTTTCATCATAGGAGTTTTTAAAACTTTTTCTTACAACTCTTTTCTCTGGAAATGAGCATAAATACCAGACAATTGCAAAGGTCTTAGAAGGGAATTCCTCTTTTTAAAATTCCAGGCATTTCAAGGAAATTGCTCTCACAATCAAAGCTGGATGCACACTTAAGGAATAGATGCGCTAGTGTCTAAATTCTGGAGATAATGCCTTAAAATACAAATTGTCTAGGGTGCAACAAAATACTACAAGACATTAAAAGAAACAAGAAATGATGGCATATGTAAAGAAACAGGGACAATAATTAGAAACTATCAACAAAGAAGGTCAGAGCTTGGATATATAAGAAAAACCCTTTTTAAAATGGATCTAAATAAACTCAAATAGCTAAAGGAAAACACAAATAACTAAACAGAGTCAGGAAAATGACATCTGAACACAAAGATATATCTGTATTGAGATAGAAATCTTCAAAAAACACAAAACAGAGCCAAATATCACAGAAAGAGAAATAAAAATTCCCAGATGGGGTTTGACAGAAAATCAGAGCTGGCAGAACATTCAGTTCACTTGAAGATAAGGCAATTGAAATAATTCAGTCGGAGCAGAAAGAAAGAATGAGGAAGACAGAGAGACCTGAGGGAAAACATCAGGTGTACCAACATACACCTTCCTGGTGTGCTGGAAGAAGAAAAAAGAGAGAAAGAGCTGAAACAACATTCAAGAAAATAATTGTTGAAAACTTACCAAGTTTACTAAAAGTCATGATTGTACTCATCTGAAAAGATCAAAAAAATTCAAAGAGCTATTCCAAATAGAACCAAAGATTGATGTACTATAATCAAACTGTTGAGTGTCAAAGATAACAGAATTTTTCTTGATATTCTCACAAGCAGTGTGGACAACCAAAGCTACAGGCTGAGCCCCCAGTCTTGGGGTTTGTTCATATGAAACTTAACCCCACAAAGGATAGGTCAAGTCTACTTAAAATTTAGGCCTAAGAGTCACCCCCAAGAGAGCCTCTTTGGTTGCTCAGATGTTGCCTCTCCCTCCAGCCAACATGACGAGCAGTCTCACCACCCTCCCCCTCTATGCATGGGACATGACTCCCAGGGGTGTGGACCTTCCTGGCAATGTGGGACAGAGATCCTGGAATGAGTTGATACTCGGCATCAAGGGACTGAAAAAACCCTAGAATGAGCTGAGAATTAACATCAAGGGATTGAGAGAACCTTCTGGACCAAAAGGGGGAAGAATGAAATGAGACAAAGTGTCAATGGCTGAGAGATTCCAAACAGAGTCGAGAGGTTATTCTGGAGGTTATTCTTACACATTAAGTAGATATCACCTTGCTAACCAAGATGTAATGGAGAGGCTGGAGGGAACTGTCTGAACATGTGGAGCTGTGTTCCAGTAGCCATGTTTCTTGATCATGATTGTATAGCTTTCACAATGTGACTGTGTGATTGTGAAAACCTTGTGTCTGATGCTCCTTTAATCTACCTTGTCAACAGATGAGTAGAACCTATGGAATACAAATAAATAATAGTGGGAACAAATGTTAAAATGAATTTAGTTTGAAATGCAAGTGATCAATGAAAGGGAGGGGTAAGGGGTATGGTACGTAAATTTTTGTTTCGGTTTTTGTTTTATTTTTCTGTTGTTTTTTTATTTCTTTTTCTGAATTGATGCAAATGTTCTAGTAAATGATCATGATGATAAATATGCAACTATGTGATGATATTGTGCATTGCTGAGTGTATGT
Source organism: Myrmecophaga tridactyla (assembly GCA_004026745.1). Taxonomy (NCBI): domain Eukaryota; kingdom Metazoa; phylum Chordata; class Mammalia; order Pilosa; family Myrmecophagidae; genus Myrmecophaga; species Myrmecophaga tridactyla. The sequence goes on from PVIY010043404.1 coordinate 4,349, forward strand.
GTTGGGAATGTTTGTGTTTTTTTTAATAATTTTTTTAATTAATAATTTTTTTAAAAAAAATGAGATTCAGAAAGATTGTGAGTTTGTCAAGCCTCCAAATAAAACATGAGAATCAGAACTAGAATCAGAACTAGAATCAGATCATTTTCTTCCAATTCATATTTTACTTTAAGTCACCACATTGAGAAAAAGCAATCCCCATTTTCTTCCTCATGGAAACATTTCTCCTACTCTCAGTGTTTTCTTATAATGCATTTGTATTATGAGATTCTCAAATGATCCACTGCAGAATCCCTTGTTTCCTACATCTATCCCTTATGAAGTTCATTCTCTTTGATATTTCTCCACGTATTAGTTAGGGTTCTCTAGAGAAGCAGAATCAACAGGGAACACTCTCAAATATAAAATTTATAAAAGTGTCTCACGTGAACGTGGGAACACAGAGTCCAAAATCTGCAGGGCAGACTGTGACACTGACGATTCCAATGGAGGGTCTGGATGAAATCCATAGGAGAGGCTTGCTAGCCAAAACAGGAAGAGAGCCTGTCTCTTTTGAATCCTCCTTAAAAGGGTTCCAGTGATTAGATTAAGCATCACTCATTGCAGAGAACACTCCCCTTGGCTGACTAAAAATGGAATCAGCTGTGGATACAGCTGACGTTTTCATGATTTAATTATATGAAATGTCCTCATTGCAACAGACAGGCCAGCACTTGCTCAACCAGACAAACAGGTACCACCACTTGGCCAAGTTGACACATGAACCTAACCATGACACTCTCTTTGTAAAGAATCTCTTGGATATTTTCCTTACTTGGGCAACGTAAGTTTCTGATTTCTCTCAGACTCAATGGCTTAAAAATTCCACAGCTTCATGAGTTTTAGCGAGAATAATTAGAAAATTTTTGACATCTTAGAGTGAGGCAGACATCTCGAAGGGTATAACTTACAATTAAATAATAACTTCAATAAAACACAGAGTAGGCATAGGTTAGCATGTTCATTGCCTAACAACTGGCAATGAATGTTGAGAGCAGTAGATGAGGGTTTGTTTTACTGAAATTGCTTGATTCTAATATTTTATTAGAATACTAACATGTTCCTAAGATATCTGAAAGAAGAATGTAAGGTAGTCCCTACCATCAGGGTGCATATTACTTAAAGTGATTAAGAACACGATTGGGAAAGGAGCAAAAAACAACCTCAAGATATTTTCTGCTTTTAGAATTACTTTAAAGGATCTCTTTCCCCCCATATTTTATCTTTTCCTTTTTGAATCCATTAGAAAAAGATTAAATAAACCTCACCAAAATTCTCCAGGAGTGAAACTTTAAGAAGATATGCAGAATGAAAATCTGCTGAGAGAATCCTCAGTGCCTGTTAAATATTGGAGAAGAAATGTGCATAAAATGAACTATAGGAAGATCATTAAAGAGGAGCTGCTGAAGGAAAAAGAGAAAGCAACTTGGGGCTTACTTACTGTTTGTGCTGGTTTGAAAGAATGTATGTCCCCTAGAAAAGCCATATTTTAATCTAAATCACATTTCCTAAAGTCAGAATAATCCTTATTCAATACTGTATGTTTGAAACTGTAATCAAATCATCTACCTGGAGATGTGATTTAATCAAGAGTGGTGGTTAAGCTGGATTACATGACAGCATGTCTCCACCCATTTGGGTGGGTCTTGATAAGTTTCTGGAGTCCTATAAAAGAGGAAACATTTTGAAGAATGAAGGCAATTTCAGAGAGTAAAGAATGCTGCAGTACCACGAAACAGAGTTCATCAGCCAGCGCTTTGGAGAGGAAGAAGGAAAACACTTTCCAGGGAGCTTCATGAAAAAGGAAGCCAGGAGAAGAAGCTAGTTGATGATGTCATGTTCACCATGTGCCCTTTCAGATGAGAGAGGAAACCTGAACATGTTCACCATGAGTAAAAAACTCTGACTGTGTTCACCATGTGCCCTTCCACTTGAGATAGAAACCCTGAACTTCATCAGCCTTCTTGAACAGAGGTATCTTTTCCTGGATGCCTTAGATTGGACATTTCTTTGGACTTGCTTTAATTAGGACATTTTCTCAGCCTTAGAACTGTAAACTAGGAACTTATTAAATTCCCCTTTTTAAAAGCTGTTCTGTTTCTGGTCTATTGCATTCTGGCTGCTAGCAACCTAGAACACTGGTTCAGAGAAAATCAAACAAGGGAAGCAACTTAAACTACTCAAAAAGTCTGGGAAATATCTGGTTGCCAGAAGAAAATTAAGCTTATGGTTGTCTAATGGTCAGCATTTTCATGCATTTAAACAACTCCACAATCTCAGATGCTGGTGTCTTTATAAAATATCTACTGTGTATTGGGATGAGATAGGGACTTTATAACCATCCCCTCCATTAATTCTTCCACTTTGTGTTAGATAATTGATGGATGATTAAACTGTGGCTTAGAGAGGTTAAGTCAATCATCCAATGAAACATAGCTTTTAAGATGCTTCTATAGGAAAGAGAGGGGAAGTCATCATACCACAGCCAGAGGAGAATGGGACTAAGCACTCCAGTGCCATAGAGAAATGGCATCAAGACCCATGAACAATACAAAATTTTGTATTTATTTATTCTATTTGTCTCATAAATAACAGAAATGTTACAGGCAAACCTAAACCGATGGGAATAATTTGTTCACTGTATCTGCTACGCAAGAGACCAAGAAACCACAATGGGTTAGAGACACAGGTATCTATCTCCCTTTCTTCCTCTGCTATGTGGAGGTAATTTGAATGTAGGTTAAAGCTGCAGATGTTGATATGGATCTATGGAATATATCATTATTTTTTACAGTAGAGACCTGATGGAACCTCTGTCATGCATATTTCTTATAACAGCATCATCATTCTCCTCCTCCATAAGGTTTGAAACTATAGAGTCACCTCTAACTTCAGACTCTCTTCCAATTCCCATATTTACACATACACTGCATTATGTCCATATTACTAGTTTCTTCTTCTGTCATCCTGCACTTGTTTATTTCAGGCCAGACTATTAGCTCTTGGGAGAATAATTAGTGTCATATATGCTACATCTATCTCAAGGTATCCCCAGCTTTCACTCCCCATTTATCCTGCACACTGAAGTTGGACATTTTTTAAGTTTCCCAGATATGATTGAATCATTTTGACAACCCGCCATCTACTGGTTGCCTGACAATCACACCCAAATTCATCCAATTGACATTTAAGACCATCTAAATGTCTTAATTTACTTGCCCAGCCCTATTCAAACCAACCTCGTGGCCCACTAAACAAAAATTTAATTCAGTTGTTCCTTTACATTCTCATAAAGAGATGTTGATTCCAACACAAGAACATTCCTTTTGTTTTCCACATTACCTGATATGCCCATCATTTTTATCACTCTTCCAGGAAGATAGTTGCTTTTACTTTTGTTCATTTAGGTCTTCTTTTAACTCTGGAAATTAATCTAAGTGATCTTTCTGCTCATCATGATAAGATAAGTAGTGTTTAGCCCATAATAAGCCCTTAGTGAATGCAAGTGGATTATTATTATACTTCTAAAACACAGATCTGATCAAGACATTCATTACCTTGAAATCTGTCAATGATTTCCCATTGCCTACAAGATTAAGTCCAATGTCATTAGCATGGCATGTAAGATCTTGTCCATCTTTCCAGATTCACTTGCCATCACACCCTCTTAACTCTGGATGCCTTAATTTAGATATCTTATGGCCTTAGAACTGTAAAGTTTCAACTTAATAATATCTCTTTTTAAAAACCATTCCATTTCTGGTACATTGCATTCAAGCAGCTTAACAAACTGTTCTAGTTTCCAAGCTGCCAGAATGTGTTTTACCAGAACTGGAGTGGCTTATAAAAAGGGAAATTTAATAAAGTAGAAGTTTACAGTTCTAAGGCCATCAAAATGTCACCATCAAAACAGTTCTATAAAAGTGTCCAAATCAAGGCACCAGCAAGAGGCTATTTTCACTCAAGACAGGCCAATGATATTCAGGGTTTTTCTCTCAACTAGAGGTGCACATGACACACATTGTGATGTCTACAACCTTCCTCTCCAGGCCTCTCCTTTCATGAAGCTCCCCCAGGGGCATTTTCCTTTTCATCTTCCTAGGTCTCTGGCTGTGTGGGTTCCTGTGTATCTCATGGCTCTGTTGTGGCTCTATTTCTCTCTCCAGAGTTCTTACTCTTTTTGAGGATTCCAGTAAACTAATCAAGACCCACTTGGAATTGGTGGAGTCACATCTCCCTCTCATCAAAAGTGAATACCCACAATTGGGGAAGTCACATCTCCATGGAGATAATCTAATCAAGCTTCTAACCTATAATGCTGAATAGGAATTAAAAGAAATGTCTGACTCCATAAGATGGATCAGGATTTAAACATGGCTTTTCTAGGAGTCATAATCCTTTAAATCTGGTACACAAACCAAAAGAAATTTGGGTACCAGAGAAGTGGGGTTCTGTGTTTTGCAAATACTAAATCAGTTGACTGGCTTTTTAAATGGATAAGGGGAAGATTCTGGAAGTGTTGTGAGGAGGTTTGATAGAAGACCTAGAATACTTTGAAGAGACTATTGGTAGAAATGTGGACTCTAAAGATACTTCTGATAAGGCCTGAGGCAGAATTGATGCATGCATTACTTCAAACTTAAAGAAACATGATACTTTTTTTTAAAGTAGCACATAATTTGACAAAATTTACTATTGGCTTTGATGGAGGGCAGATTTTAAAAGCAATGAACTTGGATATTGAGCAGAAGAGCTTGCAAATTAAATTTGGACAGTGAAGCTTGGTTTCTCATTGCATTTTATAGTGAAATGTGAGAGGAAAGAGATAATTGAAAACTGAACACTTGGGTACAAAGAAACCAGAAATTGATCATTTGGAAAATTTGGGGCTTCCAGAAAAGAAGAACCTAGAGAATAAATCCCCTTGTGATGATTTTGCCAAGAATGGAACTGGTCATCCATGTCAGAAAAAATAGCATATTGGTTTGAAAGTATCATATACCCTAGAAAAGTAATGTTTTATTTCTAATCCATAATCCAGATGTAACCATTTTTTAAATCCCCATTCATCTCTGTTTGTTGGAAACTTGATTAGATTATAGCCAGAGAGATTTGACTCACCCAACTGTGGATACTAACTTTGATTAGATGGAGATGTGACTCCATAGATTACAGGTGACTCCTATTAATTTACTGAAATCCTTTAAAAGAGAAAGCATTTTGGAAAAAGCAATGAAACAGAGAATTCTCACACCCAAAGATCTTTGGAAATGAAGAAGGAAAACACCCCTGGAGGAGCCTCATGAATCAGGAAGCCTAGAGGGAAAGCTAGTAGAAGCTTCCATGTTTGTCATGTACCTTTCAAGTTGAGTGAGAAATTCTGAATGTCATCAGATTTCTTGAACCAAAGTGTCTTTCCCTGATGACTTAGGTTGAACATTTTTATGGCCATGCTTTAATTTGGACATTTTAGAGGGCTTAGAATTTTAAACTTGCAAGTTAATAAATTCCCCCATTTAAAAGCCATTCTACTTCTGGTATATCTGGCAGCTAGCAAATTAGAAGAGATATCATTGGAGAAGAAAATATCCAGTAAGGATTTGTGGAAAGTCCAATGGTCTGATGGATGGATATTATCCCAACGTACTGCATTGAAACACAAGAGTTTTAGGGATCTGTATAAATGGAACCATTGCCAGATTGGAATTAAAGGGACAGAAATGTGATAAATTGAAGAAACAATAACTGCAAAGGCAGAACCATAGAGGCCAAGGTCTGAAGCCAAGAAACCACAAGCCAAGAGAGTGGAACCACCCAGGACTTGGAAAGGGTGAGTTTTCTCTAAAGGCAGAGGGCAGGAGTTTCAGTACCCTAGGCCTCAGAGAGGGTGGAAGACATTCCTTAGTTTTGGGGGAGACCCTTGCTGCCACCACATTGGGGGTAGACGGGTGACCCAGAGATGGCAGAACCCAGATGCAGACACAATGCTCGAAGAGGGTGAAACCAAGAATAGTTAGTCTCTCCATTTTCCTTCAAGGTTGAAATTCTCACCCCAGCATTTGGAGAGAGCCAAGCTGCTGGGAAGGCCCTTGGAAAGGGTGGAACTTCCACTTTCTAAAACCCCAAAGATGAATCACTCTCAGAATTTAAAATCCAATGAAATTTGCCCTTCAGGCTTTTAGAACTGTTTGGGTGTAGTGATCACTGTACTCCATCCAATTTCTCCCTATGGATATGGGAATATGTATCCTATGACAGTCCCTCCTTTGTATATTGGCAGTAGATAACTTGTTCTGAGTTTTAAAGGTCCAGAGCCAGAGGAGAGTTTTGACTTAGCACAGACCATGCTTGTAGCTGACTTTAATGTGATTTTGTATTGTTTCTGATTGTGTATTGTATTTGCATAATTAAGGAAATTTTTAAGGCTTTGTGATATTGTGATGGAATAAACATATTTTGCATTTGGAAGGAACATGTCTTTTTGTGGTCCAAACGGTGGAATGTGACAGCTTGAATTTGCCATGAGCCCAGAAAAACCACGTTCTATAATCCTCATTCATTATTGCTGGGTGGTATAATTTTTATTGTTTCATGAAGATGTGATGCACCCACTTGTGGGTAGTAATTTTTGATTAGATGTTTTTCATGAATATTTGTCTCCACCCATTCAATTGGGGTTGCTTACTGGAGCCCTTTAAGGAAGAACCATTGTGGAAAAACTTCAGTGACAACAGAGCCTACACAGTCAGAAATCTTTGGAGAAGCAGAAGGAAAATGCCCCCAGGGAAGACTTATGAAATGAGGAGAGAAAGCTAACAGACATTGTCATGTGCCTTCCCAACTGAAAGAGAAACCCCAAACTTTCATCAGCCCTGTCTTTGGAATTAAAGTATCTTTCTCTGGATGCCTTTATTTGGACATTTTCACAGCTTCAACACTATAAATTTGTAACTTAATAAACTTTTTAAAAAAGCATTCCATTTTGTTATATTGCATTCTGACAGCTTAACCAACAATGTTCTTCTGTCAATAGTAACAAATTTACCACACCAACACTAAAGTGCAATAATGGGAAGGGGGATAAAGGGCATGAAATGTGTTAGATTTACTTTTATATGTTTTTTTAGGGGGGAGTAATGAAAATATTCTAAAATTGATTGTAGTGATTAATACATAAATATGTGATAATACTGTGAACCATTGATTGTATATTTGAACATGTATGGCATGTGAATATACTTTTATAAAATTTTTAAAAATAAAATAAGAAAAATCTACAGGAAAATGATAAATATAATCATTAAAAAGATAAAGAATTTCAGGAGAGCATTGGAGACACTCAAAAAAGAGCCAAATGGAAATTCTGTAACTATAAAACACAATGTATGAAATCAAATTTCACTGGATGGAAATAACACAGATTAGACAATGCATAAGAAAGGATCAATGAACTTGAGGATCAGTTAATAAAAATTTTCCTAAATAAAATAAAAAGAAAAAATATTTTAAATGAATAATCTCTCAGTAAACAGTGAAACATTATCAATCATACAAAATGTATTTTTTTGAGTTACAGAAGGAGAAGAAAGAGAAAAAGGGGCAGAAAATATATTTGAAGAAACTTTGGCCACAAATTTCCATATTTCATCAAAATCTAAGTTCATAGTTCCAAAATTTTCAGCTACTCACCATGCAGGATATTTACAAAGAAATCACACCTGGATGTATCTTAGTAAATTTGATAAAATTCAAAGAGAAAGAGAAAGCATTAAGATTATCCAGAGGTGAGAAAAACAGATTATACATATAAACACTGATACAGAAATGGAATGCCATCTTTGCCATGCTAAAAGAACAATTAATAGAAAAATTCATTTTTTCTGAATGAGGGCAAAATAAAGACTTTTACAGAACAATTAGGGTTGGAAAAGCATAGAGTTATGACACTTATGTCAGTAAAATATATGACAATTTTACTGGGGTATTGGGGTGTTATACTTTGAAAACATTTTCTTTTATATGTAAAAATAACATGATGCTAACTTTTAAAATATTGTTATGTCAAGGATGCATAATGTAGCATATTGGTTAATCCCATATATAATCTTGGCTAATTTACTGTGTCCAGCCTGGTCAAGCAAGCAGTGGCATAATTGCTACTATTAGGTCATTTTGCATTTGGATTTGCATTTATAATCCATTGATTGTTACCTATGACTGCATCTACAACAAGCAAAGGGAATTGCCTTCAGCAATGAGGAAATTATTCTCATTCAATCAATTGGAGGTTTTAAAACCTAAAACGCAGGATTTCAGAACCAGAAAGAATTTCTGCCTTAACATTATTCAGCCTGCATCCTCTAGCAAATTCAGACTCAACTTCAGCATTGGCTTGCAGCTTGCCCTGCAGTTTGGAATTTCCAGTCTTCAAATTCACCTTAATCATAGTTTCCAGCTAGTGATCTACCCTACATAACTTGGACATGTCAGCCCCTAGAGTCACGTGAGCTCTTAAAATAATAACACAAGTGTCTAGAACAAATGCTAAGAGAAGTGAAATAATGAGATACAAAAACACTGCGCTGAATGAAAAGAAGTCAGTAAAGGAGAGATAAAAATACAATAAGAAAAACAGATGGAAGAATAAGACATATAGCAAAATGATATAACTAAACCCAGGCATGTCAATACTGATGTGAAATGTAAATACACTAAACATTCCAATTAAAAGTGAGAGATTGCTAGCTTGGATTATAAACAGGCTTAAATACCTACTGTTTACAAGAGATATGTTTTAACTTTAAAAATAAAAGGTGAAAGTGAAAAAATAGAAAATGTATACCGTATAAAAACTAAGCAAAGGAATGGTGAAATGGATATGTTTATAATAACTAATTAAGATTCAAGGCTTCATCTTGAAGAGAATTATTTCATAATAGTAAATATTTTATTTTCTAAGAATATATAATAATCTTAATTGTGCAAGCATTCAATGTCTGCGTTTCAATATACATGAAACAAAAATTGATGGTATACAGCAATGGGCAATGATGACTCAATGGCAGAGTTCTCACCTGCCATGCTGAAAACCCAGGTTCATTTCCTGGTGCCTGCCCATGTAAAAAATAAATAAATAAATAAATAAATAAGTAAACATCTTTTAAAAAATTGACAATGTAGAAAGCAAAAAGAGTCAAATTCGCATCTATGATTGGTGATTTTGGTAGTACTTTCTCTGAATTGGTGGAAAAAATAAACAGACACTCAATAATTATAGAATAAGATATAGAATAACTATGAACAAGATGACTGAACTAACATTCACAGAATATTACACCCATCAAACACAGAATATGAATTCTTTTCAAATGCACCTTGAACATTCACAATGGAACATAATCTGGGCTATGAAACAGGCAATTTCAAAGAATAGAATATGCACTTTTACTACAATAGAATTAAATTAGAAATAAATACCAATAATATGTCATAGTGGACAACTTTAAAGATGGTATTCAGAGATCCTCCCCAACTCCTAGATTTCAGGCCCTTGTGTGATCCTCTCTTCTTAAGTGTGGATTGATCCTAGTCATTTGCTTCTAATAAATATAATATGGATAAAAATCTGGGGATGTCAATTCTGTGATTAAATTATGAAAGACTGACTTCTGCCTCACACCTTTAACTCTCTGAATGTTCTTGAGCATTTTCTGTAATGAGGCAAGCTGGGAAAGTCTATGTGGCAAAGAATGAAAGGCGGTTCTCACTTAACCACCAGTGAGGATCCAAGTCCCTCCTTAAACAGACTATAAGAAACCAAATCCTGTCATCGACCATGTGTGGTAGCTTGGAATTGAAACCTTCATCAATCAAGTCTTCAAATGAAAATAAAGAATAAAATATACTTGTTGAAATATTATAAGCTGAGATGACACATTGATTGCAGAATTGCAAATCTCTCAAGGAAGTTACAGCCTGGTGAGATCAGCTAAGTTGTGTCAAGTTTGTGGACCTAGAGAAACTATGAGAAAATAAATGTGCATTGCTTTAAGTCACTACATTTTGGAGTAATTAGTTATGCAGAAATAGATAGCCAATACAGATATCTATAAAATCTTCCAAATATTTGAAAACCAAACAATAAATATGTAAAGAGCCCTTTAATCACAAAAGACATCATAAGAGATATAAGCAAATCTTCAGAACAAAACATTAACTATAACATATCAAAATGTGTGGCCTGCAACCAGAGCAATGAATACAGAGAAATTTATAATGTGCTTATAATAAAAAATAAATGTTTAAATGTAATATTTAAATCATTACCATAAAATTAGAATAAGAAGAGAAATTAAATGTCAAAGTGAAAAGCAAAAAATTTATTTAAAAATTCAAGAATAAAGATCAATAAAATAGAAAACATGAAAGAGAAAATACAAAAGCTATTAAGTTATTAATCTAACACAAAAATGACAAATCTCAATCAAATATGATGAAAAGAAGAATCCAAAAGCCTAATATCAAGAATATTGGAGTAGATGAATATTACTACATATCTCTCAGACATTAAAAGGATGTTCTTTTGGAGATGTGAAAGATTATACTTTCCCAAAATTGGATGCAGCAGTACCTCCCATTACATATGTTGTTCTGTAATATTACTTTGCCAAACACCATGAACTGTTCTATTTCTCCACTCCTTGACATATGGCCAGGCCCTATGACTGCTTTGACCAACAGAAGATTGTGAAACTTTTAACAGGCCTTATAGCTGCTCTATGCTGCCACTGGGAAGCTTGGGCATTACAGTAAAAGTCAGATTACCATACTGGAGTGTTGGCCACAGCTATGACCATAAGGAAAGTTAAAGTAAAATGAGAGAGAGAAAGGGATCAGAGGATCCGGCATGACATCAGTCTTCAGACAAGTTTATTTCTGGCCAAGTACAAAATTATATACTAGCAAGAAAGGTGATAAAGGTTATTTGCATGCAAAAGCTAAACAATGTAAAAACAATTTCCAGGAAGTAAATACTTCTGAGGCTAGGATGCTAATTTCCCTTAAGCAAGTCTCTTCCACACCTCATTGTGCTTTATCTGCATATCTCAGCTTCTATTGAAGTTCCAGATCCTGCAAGCTCAAGTCTGCATTTCCTCATAGACTTGTGTCTGCAAGCTTTAAGTTAAGCAACAACCTGTTAACTCCTACACTGGAGAGCTTAATTCACTGGAGAGTGAATTAAGCTGGCTTGGATATTTCAGACCAGACCAGGCCACCTGTTAGCTGAAAAGCAGAGTAACTTCAGTCCATGCCACATGAAGCAGAAGAAACACCTTGCCAATCCCTGACTGAATTTCTCTCTCACAAAATCTGGAGAAAAAATAAAATTGTTGCGGTAAATTCACAAAAATGTCAAGTCATATGTCACAAAGCAAAAGATATCAAGATATGAACAATAATTAGAACATGAAAGTGATGTGCTTCTATAACAAAAATTTTTAAGTATGTGGCATTAACCTCAGTTCCAGGAGCTCAGTGCAAACTGGAAGGACTTTGCCTATTTCTCCAGGTTGCTAAGATGTATATCACACAATATGTTGGTTTAAATAGTAGAAACTTACCGGATCACAGCATGGAAGCTAGAAGAAGTCCAAAAACAAGGCATGAGCATAATGGTACTTTCTCCCTGCAGATTGTTGTTTTGGCTCTGGCTGCCAGTTGTCCTTATTTTTTTGGCTTTCCTGTCACATGGCAATGTCCTTTCTTTTCTTTCTAGGTTGTCTTGACTTCCAGATTCTACTGCATCACATGGCTCTCTCTTTATAACCCCCCCCCAGTAAAAGGATTATGGCCCAACATCATTCAGTTTGGCCAGAACAAAACTAAAACTAGTATCTTCAAAACTAAAAATAACATATTCAAAAGGCCTTATTTCCAAAGGTTCACATCCATAAGAATGGATTAAGATTAAGAGAATGTTTTATTTTCTGGGGCATATAATTCAACCTAGCAGAGCTTTCCCTCTAGATCCCCCAAATACATGTTCCTCCCATTTTCAAAATACACTTGTTCCATCACAACATCACAAAACCTTTAACCCATTTCAATAACAATGCTAAGTGTGAGTTCTCATCAAAATTAGTTATGGGTGTGTCCTATCCTGGACAAAATTAATGGTAGAAAAATCATAGAACATATGGCCCCATTCCAGAAGGAAGAATTTGGAAGGAAAACGGAGGACAGAAGTCCCAAGCAATTTCAAAACCCAACAGGGCAAGCTCCATTAGGTCTCAAGTCCTGAGAGTTATTTGTGGATCTGTGCTTTGTCTTTCAGGCCTGCTGGAGAAGTAGTCCCACTCTTTCTAAATAACTGTGCAGCAGGTGTGTTTTCCAAGAACTCTTGGGTATAGGACCCACCTTCTATGAACATCAGAATAGAAACCAGATTCTCTGTGGATGCTGGGACACAAGCACCAACACTTCCTAGGCTAGAGGTGGTGACATTTGCCCTGAATATTAAAGTATAAGGCCCACCCTCTCCCAGCTCCAGGGAAGTTGGCCTGGCCTCTCTAAGTGAAGATTCTTTCTCTGCAAGCTTGGTTGTGTTGTTGATCTTGGCCTAAGGTGATCCCTTTGTTCCAGAATTCTGCTTCTATGATTTTGCTCTTGAAGTCCTATTTCCTCCAATTCATCCATTATCTGCCACTTCTAGTGCAGGATCTAAATGCAGCTCAAAGGGAACAAAGCAATCAGATGAAAGATCTTTCTGAAGATCCTTACTGAATAATTATTGTGATGGTTTGACAAAAAGGTCCTGGCCAGAACAGGTCTGCAGCCACAGGAATGGATTAAAAGAACATGGCCTTTTCTGGAGTATATAAGAACTTCAAATCAGCATAATGACTAAAATGATATGTTGGTGGCAGAGAAGTAACCCCGCCCCAAAATTTAAGGAACATAAGACACAGATCAAAGGTTGAATCTGATATATGTATAAAACTTGACAAATTAAAAGGATAAATTTCAAATTATTACTGAAAATAATTAATAAGTAGTAAATTGTTAGCAGAATATTTTATCTATTTTGGGAAAATATACTTAGACATTTCCTCAACACAAACAAAAATAAATTCTAAATGGGCTGAAAAATATTTTTTGAAAAGCTATGAAGAAAAAGAAGAGGACAAAATGTATAAAATCACTAGAGAAAAGCAACTTTCCAAGCATGATATGATAGAAGAAAAATAGTAAAATAATATTAAAATATAACTTCTATGTAAAAAATATAATTATAAAATATAAAATAAAGCAAATATCAAAGAACAGTGGTATATGTCTTTAATATAAAAATAATTCATCGAAATTTGTCAGTAAAAATTCTGACTCAAACAGAACAAGAAAGGACACAAGTAATTGACAAAGTTTTATGCAGTGGATTTTATATCCCAGCCATTTTATATGGAACGTAAGAGTATTAAGTAATTTTCACTTATATCAGCAGTAGATAATATATTATTTCAAGCATGATTCAAAGAGAGGAAATTTTGTAAAGATTTTATGCTGAGGTTTCTGTCAAACAAAACAATATATTCTGGCCTCTTTATGGTCTGATAAAGCATATTGCATGGATGATTGAGGTATGGATTGAAAATGTATTGTCAGCATCTTTCTTAACCATGATATCATTCAAAATGATATCAATCTCTGCATTGTACATTCAAATGTATTGTGTTAACTTTACAAATAAATGTCAGATCCCTGGCTCCATTTGAAGGTCACAAAGCACTGTAACCAAGAATATGGGGAAACTGAAATATAGCAGAGGCATCAACAGATATTTTAAATTATCTGGAAAGATTAATAGATCATTTTTATTAAAATATAATACCAAACATAATTGCTGTACTTGGGATAATATGATTTATTATCTGGTTGGAGAAAGATAAGCAAACTTGAGTTATTTTTCCACATAAAATCTTGTTCATTTTTTTGAATATTTAGTCTTCTTATGATTAATATTATAACTCTGAACTCTCATTCATCTTCAATCTTTACTGTTGGGCAATAATAAAAAACTATATATCTAAACTATCTTGCAGATACAAGAAAAAGAAATATATGATTCAAATGTTCATATGGGCTATTTTTGTACAGAGAGGAGTGAATCACATACGTATGCTTACTTATTATTTTATTTTTCCAAAAGCTCTAATGAGCATGATTGTTTATGAAAAATTATTAACTTTCTTTAAGAAAGAGACATAAGAAAATCTTCCATCAACTAAAATATAGAGCATATTAATTATAGCATAACTCATCACATAGAATGTAAATCTATAATCTCAGCAGAACCATTTTTACAGTAACAAATGAATATGTTTCCTTACAAAACCTTGAAAATATCAAAAATGTTTTGAACAAACTGATCACTGGTAGTATTCACATAATGAATATATTTCATCCTGCACAATTTATTAAACTTGAAGAGAACCTTACTTCAATTAAATCATCACACATGGCTTTTCTCAAACGAGTAGCTCTACTTTGAAAATGGGTGACGCATTTCTCTGTCATCTCATTTTCTTCTTCTGGTTCAAAGCTTCTTCATGGCATTTTTTTATCTCTACATTTCTCACTGTATAGATTAAGGGGTTCAACATAGGGATAATGACAATGTAAAACACAGTTAAAGATATATCAATGTATAAGATAGAAGGTGGTCTCACATACATCAAAATGCAGGGTACAAAGAAAAGGACCACTGCAGTGATGTGGGAACCACAGGTGGATAAGTCTTTGTGCTTCCCTTTCTTACTGAGCTCCTTCAGGGAGTGCAGAATGACCCTGTAGGAGATAAGTAAGACCACAAAGATGAACACACAAATTGCCCCATTGAGACCAATGATTAGGTGTCAGTGCAGGTGAGTTTTAGTAAGGGGTACATGTCAGAGATGAAGTGGTTGATGACGTTAGGACCACAGAAGGGCAGGTCATAAACAAAGAGAAGCTGCACTATGGCATGCACAAAACCACAAACCCAAGCCAGCAGGAGCAGCAGAACACATGTCTGTTGGTTCATGATTGTCATATAATGCAGGGGTTTGCAGATGACCACATAGGCCATGTTACCAGAAGGAAAATCTCAGCATCACCAAATAAGTGTCCTATTAAAATCTGGGTTATACAAGCTTGAAAGGAAATGGTTTTCTTCTCCCAGAGTAGGGCTATAATCACATTTGGGGTAACTGTTGCAGAACAAACAGCATTCCTGAATAAGAGGCCAAGGAAGAAGTACCTGGGGGCCTTCAGGGTGGAGCTGACCACCACAGTCACAACTAGGAGTAAGTTGCCCACCATTGTCACAATGCAAATGAACAAGAGAGCAACAAACAGTATTTTCTGACCCTGGAGGCTCTGAGTGAGCCCAAGAGGACAAACTCACTCGCATTTTTCCTTGTTCAAGATGTCCTTCCATGTATCCTTATTTTAGAGGTCAAGGACAAATTTACCTAAGAATATAATTATGACAGTGACTATGAAATTTAAGGATACTTTGTTTATTCATTCAACAAATAGTAGATGATATTTATGTTGCAACACTACATGTGATTATAAGAATACAAAGCAGATGTAAAAAACATGGCCCCCAACCTCAGTGATTTTTATAGAGTAATAGAAACACACATGCACCTGTAATTAGATATATATGTGGAAATGGACAGATTAACAAATAAATGGAGTTACATCTGGAAGAAAATAAAATCGCACCTAAAGCTAACATATACAAGCATAAAGATAATAAAATATTTAATATAAAATTAATGTTTACTTTATATTTCCTGTCAAGTTAATAAAGGAGATGATTTCTTACATTTAATTTTGGATGAATCTTTTAAAGACTTGAAATCTCAAATAGACATGTTAAACAATATTACAATTATCAAATTTTAGAAAAACATAACA
>PVIY010043405.1:7799-20444 GCA_004026745.1 Myrmecophaga tridactyla
AATTTTCAGTGATAACTTCCTCCATTAGTTTTTCTCCTCCTTTTCCTTTCTCTTCTCCTTCTGGGACACCCACAGCATGTACATTTGTGTGCTTCATGTTGTCATTCAATTTCTGAGTCTCTGCTCATATTTTTCCATTCTTTTCCCTATATTTTCTTTTGCTTGTCAGATTTCAGATGTCCTGTCCTCCAGTTCACTATTCCTATCTTCTGCCTCTTGAAATCTAACATTGTTGGTTTCCATTGTTTTGTTTTGTTTTCATCTCTTTTACTGTGCCTTTCATTCTCTTAAGTTCTGTGATTTGTTTTTTCAGACTTTCAATTTCTTCTTTTTGTTTGTCCCTTGCCTTCTTTATATCCTCCCTCAATTCATTGATTTGATTTTTTTTTTTTGGCTTAACAACAGGAATTTATTGGCTCATGGTTTCAGAGGCTAGAAGGTTTATTTCCTCCTGGGATAGGTATCTTCTGGCTGGCCAGTGATCTTTGGAGCTCCTTGGCTTTCCCATCTCATGGCAATGACAATGCACATGGAGACATCTCCTTTCTCTTCCGGGTTCTGTTGACTTCTAGCTTCTGTCTGTTCCCTGGGCTTCTCTCTCAGTTTGACTTTCACTCTGTTTATAAAGTGCACCAGTAATCAGGTTTCAAGCCCAACTTGACTCAGTTATGGGCCACACCTTAACTGGAGTAACATCTTGAAGAGATCTTATTTACCATGCAGCCATACCTACCAGAATGTGGACTAAGACCAAGAATATGTCCAAACTGGGGTATACCACATCCTCTAACTAGTGTTTCACTGCCTTCAGAAATTTTATTTCCATATATTTCATCCTATGATTTTTGATGGTCTCTGATGGAGAGTGGTTTCTAATTACTTACAGCACCACCATTGGCAGCAGCAGTTCTATATTACTAAATTTTTCTTACTTTTCCTCCCATGAAGTTGACTTTATTTGTTTTCTGAAATGAAAATAACTTTATTTTTTTCCTGATTACCTAGGTGTGCCAGGTTGAAACTATTATGTATCCCAGCAAAGCCATGTGTTTTTTGAATTTTTTAATTAAAAAATTAATTTTTTAAATTAAAAAATTAATTAAAAATTCTTTTTTAATTTTTTAAACATAACAACAAATAAACACAAACATTGTTACCATATGATTATTCCATTTTACATATATAACCAGTAATTCACAATATCATCACATTTCTTAGAACATTTGTACATTGATTTGATTTTTGATGAGATTTTCTATGTCTGTTCAAACATCCTGGATTAATTGTTTCAACTCCTGTATCTCATTTGAATTGTTGGTTTGTTCCTTGGACTGGACCATATCTTCAATTTTCTTAGTATGATTCATTATTTTTTGCTGGCATCAAGGCATTTAATTTCCTTAATTAGTTTATTCTGGAGATTGTTTTCACTTTTTTTATTTAGGATTTTTCTTGCTGGATGACTTTGTTGTCTATCTGTTCTTTGACATTCAGTTCAGCTTATTCTAGACCTCTAGCTTAGGTTTTTTTTCATTTTCTTTTTCTTTTTTTAACATGGGCAGGCACTGGTGATTGAACCTGGGTCTCTGGCATGGAAGGTGAGAACTCTGCCAGTGAGCCACTGTGGCCCGCCCTCTAGCTTAGGTTTTGTTTAACAGATCAGAGTTTTTCAGTTCTTGTTTTCTTGTTTCCTGCCCTGCCTGTATGGTGCCTTTTTTTTTCTCCCTTAGGAGGGTCTACTTAGGTATTATAGACCCCAGCCAGATTTTCACAGGTGTA
This sequence comes from Myrmecophaga tridactyla, assembly GCA_004026745.1. Taxonomy (NCBI): domain Eukaryota; kingdom Metazoa; phylum Chordata; class Mammalia; order Pilosa; family Myrmecophagidae; genus Myrmecophaga; species Myrmecophaga tridactyla. Next base: position 9,579 of record PVIY010043405.1, read on the forward strand.
ATTGGTCTCCTTTTAGAAGAAAAGAGCCGCCTGTGTCAGTTTTCCTTAAGGGTGAGACCCAGCAGGTTGAAAGACTTTCCTATGAACCCTCTGGGCTCTGTGTTTTTCCTATCCTGCCCAGTATGTGGTGCTTGTCTGCCTGCAGTTCCCACCAGCATAAAGTAATATTGTACCTTTAACTTCAGCAGACTATCCCTGCTGGGGGCATGGTTGAAGCAGAGGAGAGGTTGTAGGCTGGGTTTAATCCCTTAAATTTTCCAGACCCTGAAGTCTGAATTCCTTGAGGGAGGGATTCCACCTGAGCTGGGCCCCACCATTCTCCTGGGGAAGGCACAGCCTCCAGACAAACTCTCAAAGAAGCTTAAATCCACCCATTACCTGGGCAGTTGGAGCCTGAGAAGCTGTATCCAAAGAGCAGTCAAGCTATAGAAACATAGCCACAAAAAAGAAAAGAAAAAAATCCTTTTCAGAGCAGAACCCCTGTTCCTCAGTTTGCCAATCAAGAGCTTAAGTTGTGTGTTGCTCTGTGTATCTCTAAGTCCTATGTGCCCCTCCTTTCCTTCAGGGTTCAGACCCTTTCATGTGTTTTGTACAGTCTGATAAAAAAAAAACCTCTACTTTTTGTGTTGTTCTGTCAACCCTGCCCCCTCTACTCTGGGGCAAAACCCAGCCACCTCAGCTTTTACTTGAGGTTCAGCTGAGCTGGGGGCCCATATTTATTAGTCAGAATTTGTTAATTAGTTCCACAATTGGAACTTGGTTGAGCTCAGCCCTTTGCTATTAGTAAAGTCTCTCTTCTGTCTCCTCTGGGAACCAGCCTGTCAAGGAGGGACACTGACCTCCATGGCTTAGGGAACTCATGGTTCTGTATTAGATCACAGTTGGTCCCACTTATTCAGACTGGTATACTGTGTGTCTGGTCACTGATATGACCCCAGCAGTTGTTCTGTACTATTCCTGGCTATTTACTAGCTGCTCTGGAGGATAAACCAAATCCCACATCTCACTAAGCTGCCATCTTGGACCCTTCTGTTTTATTTTTGCCTTAATTTTTGTTATGTATTTTCTTTTACTTGATTTAGAGTTAGTTTGCTGTTCTTTTTCTCATTTCTTCAGTTCTGTTAGGTTTTTGGTTTTAGCTCTTTTTTCCTTTTTAATGTAGGCACTTAGAGATATAAATTTTCCTCTCAGCATCACCTTTGACAAAATCCCATAGGGTTTGATATGCTGTCTTTTCACTTTTATTCTCTTCCAGGTTTTAAATGTTTTTTTCCTACAATTTTTTCCTTGACCCACTCTTTGTTTAATACTGTGTTGTTTAACCTCCATGTATTTGTGAAAGTTCTGATACTTTGTTGAGTATTGATTTCAAGTTTCATTCCATTGTGGTCAGTATACATGCTTTGAATAATTTCATTATTTAAAAATTTATTAAGACCTGTTTTGTGCTCAGCATATGATCTATCCTAGAGAGTGTTTCATGAGCCCTTCAGAAGAATGTATATCCTGGTGATTTGGGATGCAATGTTCTATTTATTTCTGTTAAGTCTAATTCATTTATCTCATTCCTTTTAGATCCCCTGTCTGGGTGTTCTACTTATAGAAGAGAGTCATGTATTGTAGTCTCCCAATATTATTGTAGAAATGTGTATTTCTCTCTTCATTTTTGCCAATGTTTGCCTTATGTACTTTGGAGCTCTGTGGTTGGTGCATAATCATGTATGATTATTAGTTGATCTCAGTGAACTGTCCCTTTTATTAATATATAGTGTTCTTCCTTGTCTCTTATGTTATCTTTTTATTTAAAATTAATCTTGTCCAATATTATAGCTGTCATGTCTTTCTTTTGGCTACAGATTGCATTGAATATTTTTTCCATCCTTTCATTTTCAACCTTCCTGCATCCATGTGTCTAAGATGAGTCTTTCATAAACACATATAGATGAATCATGTTTTAAAATCCAGTCTCGGGTAGGCCACAGTGACACAGCAGGCAGAGTTCTCACCTGCCATGCCAGAGACCTGGTTTGTTTCCCAGTGACTGCCCAGACAAAAAAAATCAGTCTGTCAATCTGAAATTTTAATGGTGAGATTAATCTGTTAAAAACCACAGTTATTTCTGTAGAGGCAGTTCTTGATTCAACCATCTTATCTTTTGGTTTTCATTTGTCAGTTCGGACATTTCCTCTCTTTGTTTTTATCCTTTAAGTAAACCTTACTAATGCATTTCAATTCTGTGCCGTCCTCCAGATTTCTCCTTTGTATCTTTTTTCAGCTGATAGAACTACCTTTAGTATTTCTTTATATCTATTTATTTATTTTTTATCACAGTTAACTTTTTTCTGTTTTTGTGAAAAATAACATATATGCAAAAAAGGTATATTTTCAAAAGCCCATCATGACAATTAGTTTTAAATATATTTCAGAGTTTGGTATGGTTTACAATCCCACATTTTCATGTTTTTACTATTAGCTGGCCCAGACACTGGGGATTAAAGGAAATATCAAAATAAAGATTCAGCAATCATAAATATCCTTTAAACCCTGCATTTTCTATATAGCTCCACCATCATCATCTTTCTCCCACTGTTTAGGGGTATCTGGGTTATGCCCATTCTAATTTTCCTGTTGGAAGGGTCTGTCAATAATATGGGATAGGGGGATGGAATTAATTGATATCCTGGAGAGGCTGAATGCTCTGCATTTCAGGATATATGTATGGTCTAGGGACTTATCTGGATGTTGTGGGTTACTGGAAATTTACCTTAGTGAATGGAAGCTTTGTACAATCTTATATAATGCCTAGATGTTCTTTAGGATTGATGGGAATGGTTTTGGTTTTGGTTTGACAAACTGTGACAGGTAACAATGTCTAACTAGACATTGCATAAGAGTAACCTCCACAGTAGCCTCTTGACTCTGTTTGAACTCTCTCAGCCACTGATACTTTATTTGTTACAGGGCATTGTTGATACAGTGGTGCCAGGGCCAGGCTCTTCCTTGGGAGTTATCTCCCATGCTACTAGGGATATCTTCACACCTGGATGATATTTCCCAGGTAGGGGGGAGGGCAATGAGTTCACTTGGAGATTTGGGCTTAGAGAGTGAGAGAGGCCACATCTAAGTAACAAAAGTAATCCTCCAGACATGACTCTTAGACACACCTATAGGAAGGCTAAGCTTCTCTGCTGCATATATAAGCTTCATAAGAGCAAGCCTTAAGATCAAGAGCTTGACCTAATGATTAGTATTTCTTACAGAGCAGGTCTCTTGTTAACAAATTCTCTCAGCATTTTTTTTTAGTGAAAATTTTAAACTCCCCCTTATTTTTGAAGGGCAGCTTTGTTGAATAAGGAATTCATGGTGCAAAATTTTTCTGCTTCAGAATCTTGTGTATTTCATTGGTACTTAATATTTGTGTATTTCATTGGTACTTAATATTGGTCTTCAATTATGTGAGTAGTGTGAGTAGTATGTATCTTGGAATACATCTATCTGGATTTATTCTATTTATAGTTCATTGGGCTTATTTGATTTGCTTTAGGAATTTCCCCAATTATCTTCCTAGCTGTTTAGTCTCCTTTTCTCCAATAAATCTTACATTTGTATGTCTCATGTTGCCAATCATTTTTCTTAGATCCAAGTCAAATTTTTCCATCTTTTCAACATTTTTCACTTTGTGCATTCAAATTTAATTACCCTGTCCTCTAATTTGCTTATTCTTTCTCCTGCCTCATCAAATGTGCTGTTGTGTGTCTCAAGTGTATATTTAATTTGATCTACCATATCTTTCATTTCTAAGATAAGTTATTTTCTGTTTATTCTTTCTTTTCCTTTGTTTTTGTTTTTTGTTTTTTGTTTTTTTTAACATGGGCAGGCACTGGGAATCGAATCCACGTCCTCAGGCATGGCAGGCAAGCATTCTTACCTGCTGAGCCACCATGGCCCACCCTGTTTATTCTTTCAAATTCTTCCTTATGCTTGTTTGGATCTTGTAAATATCTTTTATTTCTTTTGCCAACTCATTTAAGTTACTTAGGAGATGTGCATGCATGTCCTTGATTACTTGTTCCAAATTCTGTGTCATCCCCACCTTTTAAATTTTTTCATTTGGCTTGACCATATCTTTTTGTATCTTAATATGATTTGTGATTTTCTGTGGTTTGTAGGCATTTATCTTCATAAGACTATTTTGAAAGCTGATTTTCCTCACTTGTCTAAGAATTTTAGTTGGTTTTATTTGTGTTGAAAGTCTTTCTTGGCATTTTGTAAGTACTCCACAGCCAAATCAAGGCTGAGGCCTTTCTGGGGAGATGCAAATCTATTTTGAAGTCTGTTGAAGAGTGAGAAGAATAGCAGTTTGCTAGAGTGCACGTCCCCTGTCTTCCCAGCAGATGGCATTCATGGGCTACCTCTTCCCTTCAAGCCCATCCCTTCCTATCTGCAGTCTGCTGGACTGGGTTCAGAACAGGTCAACATCTGGTCAATGCAGCATGTCTCCCTGCAACCTGAAAGCTCCCATTCCCTAGTGCTGGGTGTGGGCACCATGAACCTTGGCAGGAATCTGTTTGTGGGCATGATGGCTCTGGTGATTCCCAGGTTCCTGAGTGAAATGACCTCAAGCTGTGGCTCTAAGAGAATCTCTTTCCCCATGCTATAGGTAGCCCAGGGATGTCCTGCTTTTCATCAACCTCTTAGATCCAGCCTGGCATGTACTCTGGGTCTCTGGGTTGTAGATAGAGCTTCTAGTGCTGCAGCATAGCTCTGTCCCTTGTCCCTACCTCTCTACTGGTATGTACCATAAGTGCCCCAGCCCTCTGTGGAATAAAAATATAGAGAGTTGGATCCACAGTCTCTCTCTCACTGACCAATTATCAGATCTGCTCTTCTCTGCCTTCCCTTTCCTCCTGAGGGAGGGAAGCCCCAACTCTTTCCCCCAAAACAGGCACCTATCATGGCCTGCCTCAGAGTTGGGGGGTATGGAATTGGGAACTGCTGCAGGGTGTCAATATGTGGAGAAAAGAAGTCTGTTGGTACCTGTGTTCACACATATGAGCTCCCATATAAGGACTGATCTTCAGTGAGCTGTGGAGGTGGGAATATACATCCACACCAGCTCCACCTCATGTGTAACAGCTGGATCCAGTTTAGGTAAAAATTGAATAAACTTACCCCATTGTTTCAGTCATATTTTCTCACTTTTTCATCTGATCTCCCTATCTAATGTATAGTCCTTCTATGGCCACTCATACACTTGAACAGCTGAGAGAGAAACCCTGAGTATCATCAGTCTTCATGAACCAAGTTATCATTCCCTGGATGCCTTAGTTTGGACACTTTACAGCCTTGTCTTAATTTGGATATAGTCACAACCTAAGAACTATAAACTTACAATTTATTAAATTCTTCATTATAAAAGCAGTCCTGCTCCTGGTATACTGTGTTGTGGCAGCTTACAAAGTAATACAAATGGCTTTTAAAAAAGGAGTTCATTAATTTACAATTTTATTGTTCTAAGGCCACAAAAATGTCCAAACTAAGGCATCCAGAAAAAGTCACCTTGATTCAAGAATAGCTGATACCTGTCATATGGAGAGGCATGTGTCTGTCATCTGCTGATCTCTGCTTCCAGTTCCATTGCTTTCAACTTCTGATTTCAGTGGCTTCCTCTCTAAGATTCTGCAGGCCTCCCCACAGAATTGCTCCAGGGCAATACTCTGGATTTAATCTCTTATCTTCTCTTCCTTATCTCCAGGTTCTTACTTGCTTAGCATCTCATGGGAGAGTGTATGGCAATCTCTGCTGGGCTCTCTATCTACAAAAGACCACCTCTGTCCATCTGTTTTCTCTGTCTGTACTTGAAGCCTTTCCAAATGTCTGCATCTATGTTGGCTCAGAAGTAACTTCAAAATATTTCTCCTTTTAAAGGACACCAAAAAAATTAACCAGGCCCAGTTTAAATGGGTGGAGTCACATGTCCATCTAAACAAAGGGTCATACCCACAACTGGATGCAGTATATCTCCATGGAAACAATCCAAAGTTTCTCTCCACAATATTGAATCAGGATTTAAAGTAACATGGCTATCCCCAGAAAATTGGATCAGGAAATAGGACATGGTTTTCTGGGATACATTGCAACTCCAAATCAGCATAGTGTACAATTTTATTGATGCTTTATCTTAAAAAGTTTGGTTTTATCTCTATTTCTTAGAATACAATTTCTTATTACCAAATTTGGGTGGATCTTATTTATAAAAAATTTTATTTGGATTCAAGATGAATAAAAAAGCCTGGCATTAACATATTATTTCCTTCTTAACAGATTTCATGAAACATGCCTGAAAATTGTTTTTTGTTTTTTTGGTTGATTGTTTCATGATGTATTTTTTACATCTTCAAATTTATTGTTTTAATTAGAGAAGTTGCACTTTTACAGGAAAAGTATGCTGGAAATACAGGATTTTTGTAACCCCCCAACACACACAAATGTATGCTGCTTTTCCTATTATTAACGCTTTTTATCAGTGTGGTAGTTTTGTTACAATTGTTAAAATAATTCTAGAACATAGTTTATATTAAGATTCACAGTTTGTGTTGCACTGTCTCTTGTTTTTTTTAAAAAAATTATTCTAGTAACAAATACAACCTAAATTTACACTTCATCTACATTCAAATATATAATTCAGTGACACTATTTACATTCAACATATTGTATTATAACCACTACCATCCATTACCAAATATCTTTCTTCACTCTAAACAGGAAATGTACACAAAGTAAATATTCATTCCTCCTTCCCTTCCCCCACATCAGCCCCTAGTAACCGTTATCTAGTTTTCATGTCTATGAATTTGCTTATACTCATTATATCTCATTACTGAAATCTTACAGTATCTGTCCATTTGTGTCTGATGTCCCACTCCACAGGATATCTTGATGTTCATCTATGTGGTACCATGTATAAGAATTTCATTCATCTTTCTTTTTATGGCTCAGTAGTATTCACTGTATATGTAGACAGCATTTTGTTTATCCATGGAAAATTGATGGACAATTGGATTGCTTCTATCTTTTCACAATTGTGAACAATGTTATCAGTGGGCAAATATCTATTCAATTGTCTTTAAGAAATCAAATGGAACATAAGTGAATGGAAGCTAGCTGGGGTGCTAAGATTCACTGATGTAATTTATTCACTGGGTATTTTGGGGAGGCCTGGAAAATTAAAAATAAGCTGGAACTATTTTTAAAGTAATTATAAAATATCAGTCAGAGAGAAATTTGGAGTGTAGCACTTTAATTTTGATGTTATTAAGATAATTAAAATTTTCATACTGTATTCTATTGATTAAGATTTTCTGAATCTACTGATCATTTTTCATTGTCATAAAATTGTTTGAGTGAAACCAGGCATGACTCTGCAGTATGGCAAAAGTGGTCAAGATGAATTTTAATGTCAGGTAAAGTGCAAATAATTCTTTAGCATAGCATGTTATACATATGACATCAGACATAAAAATACAAAAAAACATAATGTTTTTCTGAAAATCAAATTTACTTGGTCTCATACATTTGCTAAATCTGGAAACCCTAGAAAGAGGGCTTATGGTACTTCACAATTCTTCTAGAAATGGAAGAAACTAGTAAATTGCAGTGCAAATCTGGGCTTTTCCCTTGATTAAGATCTAGTTTTTGTATAGATGAATGCTAGATGGTCAACAATGAATGCCTACTATTGGGGGTGCTTTATTAATTTTATGATTTTTTCTTTTCTTTCTGTATGCTGTATGACAAGGGTCACATATAATTTCTTTTCCATGTGAGTATCCCCTTATTGAAGCACCATTTGCTCAATTTTTGTTTGTTTGGTTTTTCATTTGTTTGCTTGTTTGTTTGGGAAGTACATGGGTCTGAAATCAAACCCAAGTCTCCTGCAAAGCAGATGAGAATTCTACTGCTTGCATCTTATGAATATTTTTCTGTATTTTTAACATTTAAATCCTTAGCCCATCTGGTATGAATTAGGGGTGAAAATTCCTTTCTGAATTGTGGCCTATTACAGCTACATTTTAATAGAAATTTATAACATGCAAATTTATTCCACAGTCTTTTAATTACATTGTTTACCATATCCTCAAATTGTAGGAAAAAAATTGGCAGGAATCTTTCTTAATCAATTACTTGTTCCTGTATGTCTCCTGGTGAGTTGACTTCAAGCTTGTTGTGGTTTTATTTTTAACTGCTTCCAGCCCCCATCAATTTCCCCCAAATCACAGTAAACATGGGGAGAAATTCAGTCAAGGTATGAACTTAGCTCACAGGGGTATAATTATATCTGTGTTTTAATGAATTCAGTTCTGGAAGTGGTGTTGCAGATGACTTAGGAAGTAAAGAGACTAACTGAGCAAAAAAAATGCTAGAAGGGTAATGAGTCAGTACAAGCAAAAGTCAAAAGGTCCAAACTATGTACTATAAATTAGAAAGAACAGAAAGATAGGGTACAATCATGAAGTCCAAAAAGTGTTTTAACTCTTTAGTACTTTAGTGATGCATTTTTCTAATCTTTAATAATTCATTCATTCAATGAGTCAATTATCTGTTTCTCCAACTTATCCTAGCTCTACTATAGGTGGGGCAGCTTTCACTATGTCATAAACAGAGTGGAAAAGATATGCTAGAATTTCTACTCCAGGTTTAAAAGTTGCTAAATTTATTATGACATTGCCATAAGAGACATATCAAAATGTACCTTGGCATAATATAAAAATGGTTGTTCCAAAATAAGAAAAACTAGAGCATAGTCATTGCTTTTTTTCTGATAATTGGACTGCTTGTTTTTCTCAAGTGCTCTGTACTGGAACATTTATTCTGCCTTCTATCCATGACGCATTGTCTCCACCTGGTTTTCTCCCATAATGTATATGCTATCTTCTACTTTTTCCTCTGAGCGTCCTGGCTTCATGCTAACCTGAATCTATCATAGGCAATGGCAATGAGGAAAATCTTCCTTCTCATAATTTATCATCTCAAGGCTTCTGGTGAGCAGTCAGGCTAATTTTTTTTAACATGGGCAGGCACCAGGAATCAAACCCAAGTCTCCAGAATGGCAGGTGAGAACTCTACCTGCTGAGCCACCCTGTCCTGCCCAGGCTATTGTTTTTTTATACAGTTATCTTTGCTATTTTCTTGGTGACTGTTACTTCAAATTTGATGATGTTTTTGATTCAGGTGAACTCTTGCCTCTACATCCCCAAATACTTCCTGCTCATTTGGTTGTCCATCATGAATACCCTTTTCATTTGCACCACTGTCCCAAATTTCCTGGCACCATGGTAACTGAAGAGAAGACTATTTTCTTTGGCCTGAAGTGTCCAGATCTTCCTTTACTTGACCATAATTAGCTTAGAATTCTTTCTTCTGGGCCTCATGCCTTATAACTGTTATGCAGCTGCCTATAGCCTTGTTAGGTACCAAGTCCCAATGTATCACAGTGTGTGTCTTCTCCTGGCTACTGGTGCCTGGTTTGGCAGCTCTCTTGATGGAGCTTTCTGCTCACCCTTATCATCATGAATGTCCCCTACTGTGGCTGCCACAACATCACCCTTTTTTTTCTGAGACTGCTGGAATTTTTAGGCTGGCCTGTGGGTATTAAACATTGCATGAATCCCTGCTGTGCACCTGCTGTATCCTCAGGTTACTCAATACCATCTCTATCATCGCCACTTCCTAGTCTCTCATCTAATTAACTGTCCACTACATGTACTCCACCAAAGTTTGGAAAAAGGACTTTACCACAATTTTATCTCACTTGACTATGGATATTAAATGAATGTTTTTTCCACTTCAGGATATTATACTTGCTAACATATCCAAAGGAACATGTCAATGCAAAGAAAAAAGTGTTGGTGGATGAGCAATGGGGAAGCTTTCAGAGATATGAAACTTGAGAGGGATGGAATACCCGAACCATTGCAGAAGTGTGGGGGTTTTCTTTAGAAGCATGGCCTGACTATCAACCATGGAAAAAAGGTATCAAAGATTAAGGCAAAGTATATATTAGAATACTAGATTCTCCTCTGACAGCTTCTGTGTCTCTGTGCAAGTATGAGAAAGATAAAGGGTTGTTGGGTTTTTAAAATTTGAGAACAGAGTAGAGATTTTAATAGGAATCTTTGAAAGCCTGAATGCTAATGATCTAGGCAGATATTTTAGAACTTTGGTGCAGACTTAGGACATCCTTGGTATTGAATTTATGAATTTAATGTAATCATTTTTGTCAGATAACCCATGAAGTGTACTTAGCATAGAAAGTAGCAAACATTCATTATGTTAACAACAATTAAGTCAACAACAGAAATAAAAATGGCAACAGCAACTATCAACTGTTACTCCTGTCTTATCATAACATGAAAGAACAACATGTCACAATCATTTATATTTGCCTGCCTATAGTTGACAGCTGATAATGTGTGCTCAATAGCTGTTTGTTTAAATGATTGGTCTATTTTGATAATTAAAGGCAGTACAAATAGCATACTTGCCTTATAGAACTTTCTGTATTATGTGCCATGATTTGGCCTCATGCTTACTATGATTAGAAGGTAAAGATGTCCCTAAGCCTGAAACATCCTGCCTCTAATATGGTCTTCATGTTGGTTTCTCTGTTGACAAGCTGAGCTCCCATTTCCTCTGGGAAGATGCCCTATCCTTACCCAAAGAATCACTGAGATTCTTCTGTTTTCCTATAGATTTCATTAAATTTCCCTGTTACCTTTGAGTATGCCTCATACGTGATTGTTCTGCTGTTAAACTGATTGGTTTTTATGTTTCTTTCTTTGCTTTTTAAAGTTTATTGATGATTTA
>PVIY010043406.1:0-20345 GCA_004026745.1 Myrmecophaga tridactyla
TTAAGGCTCTCTCCTGCTTTTTTATGTAGCACCTTTCTAGAGGCATATATGGAAGTTGACATTTCAAAGGTTGCCTTATATATTTACAAGTTTAAGTGGTGTTTGGTCCCAGAGAGAAAAATGATTTCTAAAATTTAAGACACTAGCCTATCATTTAGACATAGCCTTTATTATATATTTTCTCCGATTGAAAGTCTGTTAATGGTTTCTGACTCAGAAAAAATGCAAAAATAATACAGAAATTCTTGTATACCTTCACTCATATTCCCCACATGTTGGCATTTTTCATGTTTGCTTTATCATTCCCTCTCTCTTTATATATTTATACAAGTTATTAATTTTTATGAACCATTTTCAAAGCAGGATGTGGACATGATGTCCCTTTATTCCTATATATTTAGTTCTGAGTTTCCAAAAACAAGGATTGAAACAGTATCAAGATCAGGAAATTAGCTAGCATTAATATAGCACAATTAGACGATCTACAGAAGTATTCAAATTTTCCAATTGTCACGTTAATGTCTTTTACATGGAAAGAAAAACCTTTCTGATCCAGGATTCAAACAGAGCTAGCTCATTGCATTTTGTTGTCATTTCTCTGTAGTCTCCTTTACTCTAGAATAATTCTAGAGTAAATGGTCTCTGTCTTTCATTGATCTTGATACTGTTTTTGAAGAGTACAGGCCATTTATGTCATAGACTGTTCTCAATTTAGGTTTGTCTGATGTTTCTTCATGATTCAATTCATTATATGTTTCTTTGATTTTAAATGAATTAATGTTTGCAAAGTGCTTAAAACAGTGCCTGGGACATAGTCAGCTCTACATGAATATTTGCTAAAATACATTTTGATCCTTTTCTTCACAGTTAAATATACAGTTGACTGATTTCAGACCAATTAGTCCTTGAAATGGAAGATATGCCATTTTGAGAATGTCTAAATATTTCCACCTTTGTTTCAACTGCTTTACCTTTCTGAAACCTATGTTTCATATAATTAATATTAGCATTTACCTTTTTGCCTTTTCAGCATTCAATGGTATGACATCACAAAAGGTAAATGAAATATACTATGTGGCCATCACACTGATACTGGTATATGAATGAAGATGCCAGGGCTTCCAAAGACGAATGTTTGGCCTCCAACAGGACCATCTTATGGTAGCTTGAAACATTTATGCTGAAGTTTTTGGGTGCTCAAAACCCAGACACAGTGTTTGAAATGTGCAGTATAATGGGAGTCATCCAGCTATTTCAGTAGTACGAGTGGAACACTTACTGCAAATTGTTACAGGGGTTCAATGACATATTGCATTTAATGCCCATCGCATAACAGGCTTTCACTAATTAATTTGTTAGCTGGATTACCTATTAACTCTTTTCAGTATTAACCCTGTGGATCTGCAGGCCCAACTCCTCAGATGTTTCTGGGAGTGAGACATGTCACGGCTCTGCCTCTGAGCTTTTACTCCAATGGCCCCATTGAGATGTTTCCCTGCTCCCTGTACTCACCTCCAGCTGCCATCCTGCCCCGATGCTCGGATAGTCCAGCTCAGTACCACCTCTCTCGGGTCCTTCAGTCCACGACATTTGGCCTTTCTTTGCAGCTCCCTGTAGTATTTCCTCTCTGTTATTACTCAGTGTGACACTAAACCAGGGATGGTTCTAATTAGCCATTTCCTACCTCAAGTCCTGTTCCCCCAAATGTGCTGAGAACTCTTGAGGTAGATACAACCAGGAATAGTTTTACATTAAAAAATTGCATTTCCTTACAAATTTAATTTAATTTAAGGATGCTTTATTTAAAGATGAAGCATGAATGCAGTTGGTCTTTACTCATTGCTTTCAACATGGGACTCATAATGTGTTGGTATTTATTGAAAGATTGCTTCCAATTACTGTGCTAAGCATTTTTTTTTTTTACATGGGCAGGCACCGGGAATCGAATCCGGGTCCTCGGGCATGGCTGGCAAGCATTCTTGCTTGCTGAGTACTGTGCTAAGCATTCTAAGTATATTGTTTCATTTAAATCCTCAGAGTGATTCTAAGAGGTGGCTACCATTTACTGTCATTATTCCCAGTTTTTGGAGGAGGAAGCTGAGGCTCAGAGAGGTTAAGCAGCTTTCCCAGGGCCACACAGCTATGAAGTGGTAGAATAAGGATTCGATCCTAATAAGCCTAATTTCAAACCCTGTGCTCTTTACCATTATGTTATTCTGCCCCCAAAGGGACAAAAGAGCATTTCTGATGGAAGCAGAGGAAAATGATAGATTTATTTGGAATGAACTAACATTTGTTGATTACCTCCTGAGATGTGGGCACTGTTAGACTCTGTCACATATGTTATCTCAGATAATCCTTAGCACATACCTGGAAGAGAAGCAGGTACTATCATCTCTATTGCATGAATGAGGAAAACAAGGAACAGAGAGGTTAAGTTACTCAGGCTACGCAACTCAGAGGTGACAGAGGTTTCTGGTACAGTAAACTGTGTTCAGTAGCACAAGGCTCTGATCCTTTCCATTTGTCTTACAACAATGCCTCTGCTTTCAAACTGACTTTAGCTCCATGGTGCAATTATCCTTGCCCTGAATCCCCACTGTATCATGGTGTCTTTTAGCTTCAGCATCTCCTAGAAGAGCCTTCCAGGACAGGCAGCTGGAGTCAGGGAAAGAAGCAAGGGTGACGCATGCTCCTACTCCACCCTCTCCTCCTCCTGGCCCTTCCTGATGGAAGGCCATGCTTAACACAGCCTGCTGGGGCTTGCTGCAGTCTTCCCAGAGACTGATGCTCTGCTCTGGGGTGACAGAGAGCTCTGTGGCCTGGCCCAGCCAAGGTATTGGGGAAAGATCCATCACCCCTGAGTGATCGGTGACCCACAGGTACTGCACATGGAACCTAATGACCAGTCACTCAATTACCAGCTCAGTGACATGTTTATAAGGGTGAACTTTAGAGTGCTATTAGGGAGTGGACAGATGAACTATAGCTGTGCCTGCAGGGCACAGCTCACCCAGCCCAAATGCCTCTGTGGACCCATTACCCAGTAATTAGGGGGATTTTTAAGTACGAAGCAAGGAGTTAAATTATTGCTTAGATTATTGCTTCACTTGTCATGTTGGAAAATGTTACTTTGGGGAGAGAAGGAAAAAAGAAAGGATGGGAGAAAGGAAGGAAGGGGGAGAGGAAGGTGAGAGGGAGTAAGAGAGAAAAGAAAGGAGGCAGGAGAGGGAAGGCTCTGGGAAATCCAGGTGTGAGATTCAGAGCTCCATAAATTTTCAAGTTGGCACCTGACAAAGGAAGGCGTCAAGGATGACCAATGAGAAATTGAGACAAGCCCTGAGGCTGGGCCATCAGCTTTGGTCTGTGTAAGTCACTGTATCCACAGCTTCTGCTTGGGCCATAGAAGCTCACGGAGAAGGTGAAGCTAATATACGATGATAGTTTCCAATTATGAACTGTGTACTGTGAGCTCGGAAATCTACTAAGCATCAGACGTGTTCTGGCTCATCAGATCGTCTCCCCCACATATGAGGTGGCTGCCCTGTAATCCCCATTCATCAGGTAGGCAGCCCAGAGCACCTTTATGTAACTTGTCTAAGTTACCTGGCTGACAATTGGCCAGCTGCGGCGACCTGCCTAATGCTGCAGCTCAAGCTCTGTCCCTTCTGCAGAGGCAGAGGAAGCCTTGGATTTATTCTGAGCTTGCCCCAAGCTTTGCCTCTGCCTCGAACTCCAGTTTCCACCCTTTACTTCCTTTCTGGAGCAAAATTGGCTGCTGTTATTTATTTTTAGTATGTCTCTGTGTTTATTTTTATATTATGAAAAAATGTGAAGCAGGGATAAAGTAGACAGAATTGTATAACAGACCTCCACGTATCCATCACCCAGGTTAAACAATTAACTACTGACCAAGCTTGTTTTTCTGTATCCCCCACCCCACTTCCTCCCTTTTGTATTATTTTAAAGCAATCCCCAAGTATCATCTTACTTCATCTCTAAATACTTCAGCACATATTTCTATTAGATGGGGATTATTTTGTAAAGCAATCAAAAATATCTTTATCATATCAATAGCATTAATAAGAATTCTTTATTATTCAAGCTGTTCAAATTTACTGATTTTATTATATTTGTATATTAAAAATTATTTGTTTGAACCAGGAGTCACATAAAGTCCATACATTGCAAATGGCTGATAGGTCTTTTGAATCTCTTTTCCATTACTTTTTTTTTCCCTTTGCAATTTATTTATTGAAAAAACAGGATTGTTTGTCTTAAAGAATTTCCCACGGTCTACATTTTGCTGATTATATCTTAGTGGTGTGGTTTAAGATATTCCTTCGCCTCTCTACTTCCTATACACTAGTAATTAGGTTTAAAGTTTTGATCTGATTCAGTTTTGATTTTTTTGGCAAGAATACTTCATAGGTGGCACTGTGTACTTACTTCTATCAGGAAATCCCTTCCTTCTGATATTAGCTGCTACAGAAGATCATTTTAATCCATGATCACTTTTAATTCCATCATTGCTTTTTCATTTCTGATCTGGAACAATTTTATTAAGAACAGCTTTCCCCATCAACTATTTAGTTATCCTGAGATGCAGTTTATATAGGAAAGGCTAATTAATGCTTGAGTCTTACCCTTTATTTGCCAGTGTTCAAAATGATGAATCAGTTCTCTTGCATTCTACATAGGACACCAAGGAGGTTATTTTATTATTACCATCATTAAATACTCATGGATTTCAAAATATTTGATGACTTTTAACCCATTGCAGTTATAGTCTTACTGAGATCCAAATTTTCTTGACTTGGCCAGTGGGATACTATTTGAGTTGCCTCCTGTATCCCTTTGATTTGACTGCGAGAGTTTTGATAGTTTCTTACGGTCTGGTGTGACAATTTGTTCCAGGCTCATTCTGTACATTTTCTCTTCCAGACCTAGCATAAGCCCTTCATTCTTTCAGTGAGGAATGGCCTTTAGGTATCTATAGTCTAGGCTCTAGGGGTCTCATTGCTACTGGCTTAGTCATGGTTTCCAGGACTTTTCAATGGATAAAAGCAGGGAATAGGTATTTCATTTTAAAAAGAAAACACATCTTGAGTTTACCCTGACACTTCAATTCAAAACCTGCAACTTTTTAATTTACCTTCTTTGATCTTACATCAGTATTTACCATGTCTCATTTCAAATATCCCATTACCTAATGACAAGTAAATTTTTTGTATGCCACCATCCATGCTCAGCTGTCTCATGTACCAATTTTGACAAACATAAAACGGTGGAATGGAGGTTACTTTGCCACAGTCGTTCTTGCAGATATTTGAAAGGTGGCATCCCTTAGTGGGCCCTGTGGTCATCTCTGGGCCTGAGCTCTCAGAGTCAAGAGGGGTGCTGCAAATGCAAAATGCCTCAGGGCCTCCCTAGGTCCCAAAATCTCAACCAACACTCCCGCCTGCCAGAGGTAGAAGTGATGGTGTATTGAGATGAACATTAGCTAGAGTTTTAGCAAAAATGGCTTTTCAAAGACTGAACAGGAAACCTGAGATGTTTCTGATAGTCTTGGTGGGAGGGTCCAGTTCTCAGATGGATGGGAAGGCCTAGGCAGGGCAAGGACTTGGGTTTAGGGAAGACTTCAGCCTCTGGAGAAGTTTAGGTTAAAGTTAGGCTAAAACCCAATCATAACGTTTGGGCCACATGTTAGGAATCAGAATGGGGAAATCAAATATGAGGCATTTATGCCATCAGCCCTTGCTCATGGCAGACATTCCTAATGAAATGCAATTTTGTTCCTTATTCATCCTGCACTCAATCTTTGAATCTTTAACCATCACCCCTCACATGGAAGTTGGCATGTAATTTGAAACTTCTAAGCCATCCTTCATTAGAGGAGGGAAATAACTAAGGGACAGAAGCGTTCCTGAATCTCCTGTAATTTGAATTCTATGCGTAGCACATCTATTTGCAGATTCTACCTGTTGATGAAGGGTTCCTATTCTTATCAGCATTACTCAGGGATGGAGAGGGGCTAAGACAGAGAGTTGCATGGAGCTGGAGAAGGCAGAGTCTATAACACTCTTACAAAGACAGCACCTTAATCAAAGGAATGGATCTCTAATTGCAGAAATGTAGACATTGTAATAATCCTGAGCTGGAGAGCTTTTGAGAAGCCAGTGTTTTTACCACATAGACAGGCCATGCTCCTTCCACAAGCCACACTCTGGTGGTGGAGTGTGGACTGGCATCTCAAGGTGGGAAAAGGGATATCTGATCTTTTTGGAAAACACAGCTGCCCAACCTCAATTTTCACCTAAATCTCTGCTACATCTGTCTCCTTTCCTGAGGTATTTTATTAATCATTTCATCCATATTTCCCTTCACCTCAGACTTCAAACTTTGATTTCCTGTTATTCATAACAACACCTGTGGTTTCTCAGAGTGGAAAAGGCATGGTTTAGGATGAAGATATTTTTACAGAGGCTGGCCAGATACCTGAGATTCACCAACAGGCAGTTGACTCAGGTGTAATGAAGCCAGAGAGAAACCAAGCCTTGTTTTCTTGAGTTTCTCTCCTCATGGACAGTGAGGGGGGAGTCACCAATACGTTTCAGCTTTTGCCTCTTTTCTCTTAGTTATCAAAAGACATACCAAGATGTATTTATTGAATCTGTACGATAAGTGCTAAGCCCTGGGGATACCATGGAGAACAAAATCAGAAGTGGCCCCTGCTCTCTTGAACTCTTATGGAAGACAGAGATATTAATTAAATAAGCCTGTAAAATTGTATCTGGTGTTTTGAAAGAATGATGTAAGATATTGAGAGCCTAATGTAGGACATCTGAAATAGTCACAGGAGGTCTTCAGGAATGAATGATGACTGAGATTAAAGGAGAATCAGAAAAGAGTTGCAAAGGTGGGAAGGGAATTCCAGGCAGAGGGAGCAGCCTGTGCTAAGGTCCTATGGTGAGAAGAGAGTATAAACACTAGAGCAATTGGAGGAAAGTCAAGGGCCTGGAGAAGAGGAATGGAGGGGGAATGGCAGGTGATAATGTGGGAGGGGGCTCAGGCACTGTCCAGGTAGAACCTTGTAAGCCATTCAGATGTAGATTTACTGAGAAGCTGATGACATTTAAACTTCAGGGCCTTTTGCTTACACGGGGCCTTTCCCAGTCCTGGTTCATGAACATTGTCAATCTAAACAACATTTTTTTTACTGATTGCACAAGAAAACCTTTGCAATGCCCTGAGATCTCATAGCTAACATATAAAGCAAACTCGATAGTGGATTTCTCAAACTTGCCAACAATCGTAAAATTTCAGGGGGGTGGACATTGCCAATAACGAAGCTGTGAGGCTGAAAGAAACAAGTTTCACTCACCATGCCAGATTGAAAATAATTCAGAAAGCCTGAATTATCTTTCCTTCCTTCTCTATAGAAAATGATATTGCAGACTCATTGTCATAGAAAGAGATGATCAAAGAGTATGCGGCCAAAAGGGTAGGAAATTTATTATGGCATTCTGTCAGTGTGCTGATTCGTAAAAATATTGTTATTTTTCACAGATTTTGCAATCTTAGTGGTATTTGTTGCCTTTTAAAAATGAGCAGTTTGCTCTGACTTATTTTCTCATTGTAAATAAATATTCACGTTTGTGAATTCACTATTTTGAATTCCGAAGTTTGTACTCTTAACCGGTCTGCTCAATGCTAGTCAGTGGCAATTACAGTCGTCCATCCACCCTAATGCCAGGGTTTTAATTTTGAAATATAACTCTCTCCAAGGCATCTCTCCTTCCTAAAATACTTCCCTGATTTGAACGGGTCAAGTCGGACCCATCCAGAGATGGTCTGTGCGCTTTTGGCTCTCAAAACTGATGGATTCAGGGTGTCTGGGAGGCTCAGTGGTTAGAACGCCTGCCTTCCGTGCAAGAGACCCGAGTTCGATTCCCAGACCATGCTCCTCCCGCCCCCACCACCCCCAAAATTGGTGGATTCAGACATGTCAAAGGCAGATTTCTACAGGCATTGCTTCCTCACGCCTTCCAGGTCCTTACTCAAAAACTTGCTGCTCAGAGATGCCCTCTCAGACTACCCTGATAAAATTGCAGTCTCACCCCACTCTGGTCCCCTGCCCTCTGCCCTATTTTATTTTTCTTTAAGCACTTATCATCATCGGGCACACCACAGAGGTGCTTGTTTATTTGTTGACACCTGTCTTTCCCTAGATGAATGTAAGCAGGATATGGGCAGGGTGCTCTGTTCCCTGCTGTTTCCCCAGAGTCTAGACCACTACACTGTGTGCCTGGCACATAGTAGGTACTCAATAAATAGCTGTTGAATGAACGAGAAAAAGGAAGACAGAGAGCTGAGATGCCACTTGATTCTGACTCTGTGCCAGGATTTTTTTTTTTTTTTTTTTATGTAAAATGTAGGTAATCCTTATAACCTTGAGAGAAAGGTATTAGCCTCAGGACACAGATGAGGAGACTCTGGCACCAAGAGGGGGCACAAATTGTGCAACATCTGACAAACAGCAGGTCCCTGGCTTTAATTCAGAAACTAGAAAGCTGGATTCTACCTCAGGTTTTCTGAGTCTGTATGTTAAGCTCCTTCTGCAATGCTCTGTTTCTTTCCCCCTTTTTGGTCCTCCTTGCTGAGGATCTGATGAGGTTATTTTCAAACACACACACACACACATACACACTGATGCCCAATTTAAGGACCTTTTCCCCACACCTGGTTTTTGCCGTCTTGTGTTTTGTGCCTCTTCTTTGACTCTATTGGGTTATTAACTAATTACCGCTTGTGAAGTCCTCGGGAAATACCAAGCACTTGTTCAATGCTAAATATGGTTATTAGTGGAGCTTTGATTTTAGAGAACAGCCAGGGAGCCCTGAAACCGGCAAATAGCAGTTGTGTGGGGAGGCTGCCAGCTGACGGGCTTGCCGCGGTGTATAATCAAACTCTGCACGGCTCTCTCTAAGGTGCTGCGGCTTGCCTCTTGCTACATCTGTCCTCTCGGGGAGTTTGCGCATTTTCAGAGGAAAGGGTTCATTACTAATTGATTGCTTTTCTGAAGCCCCCCGCGTGTCTCCTTTCTGTAACTACTTCCCTCCCTTCTGCCCTCTCCCAGGTCCAACCCCTTCACTCACAGCAAATGCGCCTACCTTTCCTTAGGGAAAATAGAGGCTCTCACGCTCCACTTCAATTTCCTTCCTGCCACCCTCCAACCCTTCTGTCGCATGTTCTCTTTGCCTCCTCACCTCACATCTCAGAGTAATTATGCCCCCTCCAGAGCTGGCTTCATTGGCATGTGACCAGTGTGGTCTCACAGGGCCCACGCCCGGATGGACCCCTTGCTTGGTTTAATGCTCTGCTGTCATCTTGAAATTCTTAATAATTTTGAACAAGGGACCTGCGTTTTCATTTTGAGTGGGTCCTACAAATTACCCAGCCCTACCCCCTCTAACTGAGCGGTGTGAATCTTTCCAACCGTGCTGGTGCATGGCTCCCTCTTTGCCTCAGATATCTTACTTCATTCATAATATCTTGTATTTTTGGTCTTCTCCACTCTACTGACGGACGCCTTTCACTCTACAAGATGCTCATGCAAAAGAATTGATCAAAAATTATCCATCAATGTAATGATCCCTGTTGGGACTCTGTGCGTTGTGAGGTACAAAATCCCAACGCAAATTGGCATAAGCAAAAAAAGGAAATTTATTACATCACATAAATAAACAGTGGAAAAGGCAAGAGTGAAGCTGGCTTCTGGGACAACTAAGATGTGGCCACTGTTTCTCCTTCATCTCTCTTTCTATTCGCATGGTGGTTTTACTCTTTCAGAACGATTTATCCCTGTGATGGAAACCCAGCTGGAGGGGGTATCAGACCAAATTCCTTTAGTTTGTCATCAGAGTGGAAAAGGGGCCATTGCGGGCCAGTTTGATGAGGAAGAATTCCGATTGGCTCAACTCAGACGATGAGTTCATTCTTAGACCAAGCACTGTAGCCGGGGGCAGGGCACCCTGATAGGTTCCCACGGGCTGCTCCTGCCTGATTCCCACGTTGGAATTTGGGGAGAGCAGTTCCTTATGGAAAGGCAGGCACTTTAATAGAAAGACAGAGCAATCAATGACTACTCCAGGCCCCTTCTGTCCATCACTTTATCTTTCTTTCTCTTCACAGTGAAGGCCATTGCAAAAGCCATCTATTTGAAAAATAGTCTACTTCACTCACCTGACTTCAACGCCTACCTATATATTTCAATGTTCCTCTTAAACTGCCCTTGCCTAGGGCATTTGTTTCCTTGCGGTCAATCCTGTAGGTCACTTCCGTCCTTCTTTCATTTCACTTTCTTGAAATATTTAGCACTTGATTATTCTTTCTTAAGACATTTCCCGTCCCATGGCTTCTATTAACAGATTTTCCTGAGCTTCGTACTTGTCTTACATACCAGTTCCTTCAAGTTCTTTCTTCTATTGGCCTCAGTTTCTTTATATTTCAACCCATCTTTTGGACTCCTTCTTTAACTTGTCCCACGCATCTGCTTTTGATAGTCCAGTCTGCCCTTAGCACATCACACCTGCTAGTACTGTCAGCCCTTTGCAGATTCAGTCATCCAGGGGAAGAGTGATGGTGAATTGGTTTTGGATCAAGGTATTGACTATTGGAACTAAAATAATGAGGAGGGGTCCAAAAATTGAGGAGGTAGAATCAGATGGATTTGGTGTTAGGTCAGAAATGAAGGGTAAGAGAGAGGCAGATGCTACAAATGTCTTTCAAGTTTTTGACTTGGGATTAGGTTATGGGTAGTGCCTTTCTCAAAATGCAGGTAGTGGATGCACTTGTGATTGCCTGTGTACACCTGTGAGTCCGTGGATGCTCACATGGGTATGTATACACACGTATGAGTACACGCATATGGAAATGTGCTTGTGTATGGGTGTGAAGATTTGTGAGTGTTTAGAGGTATGTAGAGTCATGTTATATGTGTGTGTGTGTGTGTGTGTGAAGATGGTAGGGAAATGAAGACGTGTCTACAGGCATAGAGGCCTTGAGTCCTACCATCTGAGCGTCTTGGAGCATGTGATCCTCAGGAATAGTCCTGTGACAAAGCAAACCAGTCATTTCTCCTAGATTATCACCAGTCTGTTCTCCATGTTGTGCCCTGCTTTAAGAAAACAGGCAACAAGGAGTTTAATTAAATTCTACCACACCTTTAAAAAGAGGTTAATTGTGGTTGTTAGAGACATCCAGTGCATGGTGGGTGATAAAAGGAGGCAGGATGAAAGGGTTAAACCTTCTTGTAATCTTCCTTACCTGCCCTGGATTTGAACTTTTATCAGTCTGGGGAAATAGGCTTATGGTGTGTTGAATATCGACTCTTGCCTTGTTGATTTGCAGCTCTGGAGGAGGGCTGAGCCTGCCCCTGGAGTAAAAAAAGTCCAGTTGTGGGAGCAACATGGGGTAGAAACCCGTGAGGGCTTCCTGGGTCAGACATGGGAAGAAGGTGGGGACAGAAATGAGAAAGGTAAGGGCAGGTAGAGGCTGTTTCACACTTACTACTCTCCCTTCTTTTTGGTACCAACTTTGCTTTAGAGAAACACAAAGCAGCCTCCATTCTTCACTTCCTTCTCCTACACATTCAGCCAAGTCAAGGAAGAACATGTTCTCGAGAGTTTGGGCTCTTTGTGGGGAAATGTGGTACCAAACTGAGATTCAGTAGCTTAGCAGTTCCAACATCTACCCATCTATCTATCTATTGTTCCTCCTTCTCCTCTTCCTTATCAGAGTTAACATTTATGAAGCATCTGCTATGTGCTAGGTCCTTTATTATGGGGTTTGTCTCTTCTAACATTTGTCATGACTTTATGAGGCTGATACTGGTATTGTCCCCATTTTACAAATGAGAAAATTGAAGATCACAGAGGTTTAATGATTTTTCTATAATCACACATCTTGGGGAGGGATAGAAATGGGATGTGAATCCAGGTCAGTCTGACATATATCAGTTTCCTGAGTTCTGCACAGTTGGACAATATACAATCTGATGAGCTAAACCTCTGCCAAGCAAAATGGAATATAGGATTTAAAAAAATTCACTGATAGCACTAGCACTCAGAGATGCAGCTGCAAGCAGTCTTATTTTTCCAATGTGTAATACTTATATATATATTTTATTTTCATGGAAGCATACTCCATGTTCCATCTTTGATCTGCTATTTTCCTGTTTTAGTTTCTTAGGCTGCTGAAAGCAAATACCATGGAATGGGTTGGCTTTAGCAATGGGAATTTATTAGCTTACAGTTTGAGTCCAAGAAAAAGTCCAAATCAAATGTCCAAATGCCATTAAGGTGATGCTTTGCTTTCTTCCCAAAGACTGGCTGCCGGTGTTCCTTGCCTCCTTTGCCCATATGGCAAGTGCATGGTGTTAACTGTTGGTATCTCCCTTCCCTTACAAGTTTTGTTGCTTTCAGCTTCTTGCTTCTGTGACTTTTTTCTCTACTCTCTCTTTATAATGGTCTCCAGTAATAGGGTTAGTTCCATTCTGAATGAGGTGGGTCATACCTTAACTGAAGTAGCCTCATCGAAAGATTCTACTTACAATGGGTTTATACCCACAGGAATGGATTAGATTTAAGAGCATGTTTTCTTGGGTAAATACAGCTTCAAACCACTACATACCCCTATATAATAGTTTATATATATTTTTAAGCCATAATATATTCTCTTATATAATCGACCTGGTGTGTGTATGTGGGTGAGGGGATGGAATTCCATTTGGATTTTGATTGAAATTACATTGAATTTACAGATTGCCTTGGAGATTACCTTTGCTCCCCTTCCAGAAAGGTGACATATGTTTCTGTTATTTTTCCCCCCCTAAGTGAACATGCTTGTAGGGTGGAAAAGAACTGAACATTTTTGAAGGCAGGAACCAGATTGGAGAGAACATTGCATTATTTGCAGGAGAAAGGTTCTCTCCAAAGCAGTAATTGCTTAACAAGTGCTTGCCTGATTTTGGCCTTATAACCAGATCACTCCATCCCTTCCAATGGGCAAACCTGAACTGTGTGTGCTGGAAAGACTGCAAGTACAGAAGCAATTTCAGCCTAGATGTAAAGCTCTAGAACATGTGGCTTAGCAGTCACGGGGCCGAAGTATCACATGACCACATGATCACGTGGTCTTTTATTCAGGGGCCTGGTGATAATGTGGTCTGTTGCTCAGAAGGACTGATATTCGTGGGGTGCTGGGGATTATTTCACCTGTCAATCTAGACTTTTAATGGGCCTTAAAAGTCTTTTTCTTTTAGATATAAAAAAAGAAATTGGTTTATTGAGGATGCAAACAGGGTAAGCATTAAAAGCTTATCTGACATTTAATTGACTTTTCTTAAAGTCTTTCTTCCATTCACTGCTTGTTGAATGGAAGTTGGGTTTTATTTGTACATTTTCTAAGGACCCAATCTGCTTTGAAATCCTTATGCGGAGGGAAGCTGTGGGGCAGGATTCTTAAGCGATCCTTGGGGTAATTACTATGAAGGTGGAGGGAATTAATTCCTCAGTTCTATCTACTTCTTTCCCTCTGCTTCATGTGTACTACAAAATAGTCATTGCACACGAAAGTGTGCCCAGAAATTAGTGAAAGGAAGCTCTGGAAGCCCACCTGGCCTTCTCCACACTGGTCCAGAGCCTTCATTATTTTGCCCACAGCCAGAAGGTCTTTTTGATTTTCCAAAAATCCAGGGAATTCCTTTTCCATGAGTACTCTCAGGTCCTCCTTTGTTAAGTGGCATTTATCCCAGGCACATTTGTGAAACGTAAACATCATAGTTTCCATGGTGTGTTCCATTTGAGATGGTATTTTGGTGAGTCTGTTGAAACTGTGGCTGGGAGGCGTGGACAGTTGCTTGGTGAACTGGGACGCAGAGGCAGGTCTTAAGACAAGAATGAATTTTCCAAAAGGTGGGCTGAGGATGAAGAAGGCATTCTGGCAAGAACATTTTGGAGCTGCACCATATAATAAGGTAGCATCTAGCCTTTATGAGCATCGAGCATTTGAAAGGTGGCTCGTCTAGGTTAGTAGCCTGTAAATGTAAAATACTGGATTTTGAAGGCAAAGGTTGATAAAAGAAGGTAAAAAAAAGAAGGTGACATGTCTCATTAATATTTTTCATTGATTATTATATCTTGAAATGACACTATTTTGTAAATATTGGGTTAAATTAAAATATATAATTAAAATTAATTTCAATTATTCCTTTTTACAATTTTAAAGTGGCTATCAGAAAATTGAAAACTACATATATGCCTTATGTTACATTTCCATCGGATGACTCCTTCAAGCACGAGGTAATCATCATTAGTTCCCGAAGTGACTGGACTCTTCTAGGGGTGGGGATGAGGCTGCAGACTCCCGGGAAGGAGGCTATGGAGATCAGGGTGGGCTCCGACAGTTGGAGGCAGATAAAGACGCTCAGCTACAGGGCTTGAAGCACTCAGAGGTCCCTGTCACTTCCCCACTTGTCTCCATCCCCATTATTTCTCGACTGCATGACTTTAACCCCTCCTATGTGGCCTCTGTGCTTCTACTTTTACTCTTAAAGGATCCATTTTACTGCCACTCCTAACAGCAAGAGCTCCAGTTTCCCTCCTCCTACCTGTTCTTTAGGCTCAGCCCATTCACCTCACTTTGACACTCATGTGCTCCCTTACACAATCTTTCAGCCCATCGCTAGGCTGTGAGCTCCGTGAGATTGGGCCCATGATGTGTTGAATCCTTGACACCTAGCCCTGGGACTGTCACACAGGAAGCACTGAGTGAGCATTTGTTGAAAATGGAATAAAGAACAAATGAATGAAAGTCAGTTCTTTGGGCAGAAGTTCAATGATGACTTGATGGAGGAGACCTGAGGGTTCGAATGGGGTGGGAGAGGAAGAAGAAGGACCGAGGGGCTGGGGAAGCAGGCAGGGCCCACACTGAGCCCCACTGCCCTGTCTCAGGCCATGACTTGCAGGCTTTTCACAGGAAGCCATTAAAGATGTGTCAGCCTCGGGAGGTGTCACTGACCCTCAGCGCCTCTGCCAGGGCTTGATGAAGCACCTCCTGTGGCAGGTCTCGTAATTAACTGTGGTCGTGCAGTGCGTTCGTGCAGATGTAAATCATCCCACAGATACTTTGGGGCTTATCTACTAATGAAAACTCCTTGGCATTTCTGTAAGCATATTATGGTCAATTACAATTAATTCAGTTTGCATCGACTGCCTTTTTCCTTATGCAAAGATTGTGCAAATTGAGTGTGTGAGCCGAAGGCTCCGAGGCCTGTAAAATCCATAATGGTTAGCTTTCAGGGATAGCGAAGAAAGAATAAAACCAAGGGCTGTTTGAAATTTAAATCAGAGCAAGGCTGGTCAATAGAAGCAGCCTCACTGCACTCAGGTTTGCTGGGCAGGGTACTTTCCTGCTTCCCAAGGTTACAGGGTCACTGTCTGTCTCCTCTCCCTCGCAGTTTCTCCTTTGGGCTCTGCCCCTGGGTTCCTGGTTGCAGGCCCTTCAAGTTCCTAGGGACCTGATTTCCTGTCTGAGGACTCATAGCTGTGGGATTCATGAGGATATGTTATTGCTGCTTGATGAGAGATGAGATTTTCTCTGTTTCCTTCCCACAACTCCAACAGCAAAGTTGGGAAAACAGCAGGTGCCAAATAAATTTTTTTAAATTTTAATTTCTGGGCCAGATAGCATTTGTTGAATATTAAGACAATGCCAGGAATTTTGCTTAGTGCTTTATGCATGTTTTCTAAGTGGGTGTGTAAGTATTACAAAATCCTATGAGTGTGTATTCCCACTTCAAAGATTTTACAGATAATACTCAGAGGGATTAAATGACCAGCCCAAGACATACAACCAAGAAAAGTTTAATTTGAATCTAGGTTTTTAGCCACCATCTTATATCGTCACTTAGGTGACTGAATCCTATAGGAAGTGACACTCAAGGTTTATTGGTCCTGCCATCACTCACCCACAGCTGATGCCTGAAGAAGAGAGGATTGTTCTGTCTGTACCATTTCCCCCCTTTCTGTAAAGAAAACTGTCTTAGTTTTCCCAGCTGCTATGACAAAGATGACACAGTGGGTTGCCTTAAACAATGGGAATTTATTGTCTCATGGTTTCGAAGGGTGGAATTGCAAAATCAAGGCATCAGCAGACAATGCTTTCTCCAGAAATCTATAGGGCTCTGGCTCTGGCTTACTGCAATCCTTGGGGTTCCTTGGCTGGCACCTCTGCCTCCAGTCACATGGTGATCTGTCTCTCCTTGAGTTTGCTTTTCTGGTTTTGACTGTATCCAAATGACCTCTCTTTAAAAGGCATCCAATACAGCTTAACTAAAAATAACATCTCCCAAATGTCCTAATTGCAAATGTTGACTGGAGTGACATTGAGAGCATGGTTTTATTGAGATTCATAGTTCACCCTACCATAGAAGCTGAGGCTGTGGGCTTCCTCAGAAATTAGGGGTGTTTGTTGCTTGGGTTTTGCTGGCAGAGAGGTGACATGCTGAGAAGCTCCAGCCATCTCTGGGCTCAGGTCCTCTTCTGGAGGGCCTCTCCCTCTGCAAGGTGACACCTAGCTCAGATATGCAGAGGGAACTGAGTCACAGCGGGGTGTGGATACAGCTCTCCTTGTTCTCAAATCTCCCTCTTCTCACCACTTAAATGCATGCCAGCCCAACTTCCAACAGCCAGCACCTTCATTTCTTTACGTGAAGATCTTCTCTGGCCATCAGGGCCCATTTGGAACCTAATCCTACACCCATAGTTGGGCTAGGTATTCCAGGGAATTACTATCCCCCAGGAGAGGCCTTTAACCAATGAGTGATGGGCTTTGGTGTATACTCAGCACCCTTGACCTTCAGGTGAGCAAACTCCGGGGTGTGTATTCTACACTGGCTCCCAGAATTCCCAGCAGGATTACAGTCCGGTTGCCCATAGTGGTAACTTGACTGATAACCAATCCTTTGTTGGCTGCCTTTCTTCCCCGTGTCATTTCTCCATTCCTTTGTTGGTGAGTCCCAAATAGAAGAGTTGCATTTAAATCCTCATCCTAGATCTGCTTCTGGGGAGACTAAACTAGGACAACTGCTAATTTGGCGGATAAGTTTGTTACAAAAAAAAAAATTCATGACTTAAAAAATTGCTTATTTTTAATTGTACAAGTAACACATGGCATATCCTCATGGAAAAAAAAATCAAGCTTTACAGATACTGTCAAAATTCCTTTCATTTCTCTTCCCCAATACTTTCCTTACCCAGAAGTGACCATTGTTAATAATTTGGTGTTTCTACTTCCAGACGTTTTCCATCCCTCCCCCCACACATATACACTGATATAAATACATAATCCACTGTACATAATGACTTGGCAGTGTACTTTTTTTTTCTGTATGCTGTATGGCGGGGGTCACATTTCATTCTTTCTCCATTGAGTATCCACTTATTACAGCACCATTTGCTGAATTTTTGTTTGGTTTTTTGTTTGATGTTTGTTTGGGAAATGCATGGGCCGGTGCAGTGTATTTATGTTTTGGAATTCTTTCCATGTGAGTACACATAGCTCTACTTAATTTCTTTCAAATATTACATTCCATATACATACATATTAAAAATGCATACATTGCACTGTGCGGATATAACTTAGTTTACTTAACTATTCTTCTATTGGTGGACATTTAAGTTGTTTCCAATTATGTGATGACTTCGCTTTTGGAATCCTCTTCCACTGAGCATGGGCTGTCTTCCCTAGGGGCCAGTTCACCCAGAGTGAAGGTTCTGCTTTGTAAGTACTTTTTTGTGAACCCTGAAACAGCCACAATAATGGTTACAAAGTGAAAATAAGAAGATCAAAGAGAACTGGAGGGGAATTCTAGATAATGTAATATAACTCCTTCATATCCCTAGAGAACCTTAACCAGACTCTGAAGAAGTGGATTGGGATGAGAGGCTGGAAAGAAAGAAGGGGAAGAGAAAGAGCAGGGGCGAAAGGGCTGAGCAAGATCTGTCTTTTTTGGTCTCAGCTCTTGAGGCTCCCTTTGCTAATTTATCATTAGACCACAGAGAAATTGATCCCTCCTGCTCCATCCAGATGTTGCTTTCTTGAGTTCTGGTCTTGGCCCTACAACTCTTACCACATCAAGGAGGAGAAGAGCAATAAAAAATATCTTTTGCTTTAGTAGGATTGAAATCTTCTCTGTTGCGTTCTCCTCGGTCATGGAGCCCGGTCTGGGAAGCATAAATTATTAGGTTGAATGATATGAAAGTGACAATTTTGTAGGTCAGAATGTTGCAATACCTCTAATTTCACATGGTTCAAATGAATATTTTTGGGAGCAGTTAAAATGTATGGTCTAGGTGTTAGGGTTGAGGTGGCAATTTAGGTATTTTGCCTATGACTTTCAAAATGTCGGAATAGGACCTTGGATTCTAATGTCTAGGCGAGTGAGAGTTGAAGTTTGAGGTTGTTTAGAGGTAAACATCAGAATAGAATTGAAAGCCACATGACATAGATACTGCCCCTCTCCAGTCCCTCACTGAAGTCAACTATTGGCGATCTATTAAAGTATTAATTCTTGCTGAGCCCCTGTGTGAACTCAGAATCCTTCCCAGTAGAGTCCTGGGAACAGCCACTACCTGTTGATTAGAGGCAGCATTAATGATGGAGTCTGCTGCCATGTGTGGTGGAGGGGAGAGCATGGTTTGATGAAACACAGATCTAAAGTGATGTTTAGTTTGGGTCACAATGATGGTCAGTTTTGAGTTTCTTTTTGATATTAGGATAGATTTAAAGTCAGGGAGAACTCTTGATTCTTATTTAAAGCCAAGAATAGTTTTAAGTTCAGGGTAAGGAGGGTTAACCCTCTATTCATTGGGAGAATGGAGTTGATTAGGTTTAGTTTATGTTCATTTACAGGTCTGGTTAGGCTGGTTCAGAATTGAGGTTCTGGCTTGTGCTTTGTTCAGCCTGGTGGTCAGGGGTATGTTCAGAATTAGGTTGGGTGAGTTAAGAGAATGCAGCAGTCAGCCTGGTAGCTTCCAAAGTTTTAACTCTCTGTGTGGTGTCTAAGGTAGCAGCATTAGTTAAAAAACTGTGAACTAGGGGAACTTGTAAAATAATAAAGAACATGTAGTCAAATATAATAAAAAAGTATTTCATCAATTCCAAGAAGACAAGAAAGGAGAGAGAAAAGAACATGGGATAGATGGGAAAATTGATGACAAAGAGTACAATGGGAGATTTAAACCCAAACATATCAGTAATTTTATTAAATGTGTATGGCTTAAATTCTGCAACTAAGAGACATTTTTTTAAAATAAAAACTTGCTGCTTACAAGGTACTTGCTTTAAATATAATGACTGATTAAATTTGAAAGCAAAATGATGCAATAACTAACCCAAAGACAGATGGAGTAGTTATTATTATGTTAGACAAAATTTATTTTATGAAAAGCAGTATTACTAAAGATAATGATAGACATTTCATGATGATGCAAGTTTCAATCCACCAGAAAAATATAACAATTCTGAATTCATATATACCTAATAAACATAGTTTAAAATATATGAAATACATAAATCCACAGAAAAGAAATAAAACTCATATGTTATATAACTTTCTCAGAACTGATGAAACAAACAGATAAAAACAATTTGTAAAAATGAAAAAGACCTGATTTATACACTTATATAAATTGATCAAGTAAAATTGATCACACTTTGGGACATAGTTCAAGTTTCACCAAATTTAAAGCACATGTTCTCTGAGCAAAGTTGAATTGTGCTAGATATCAGTAACAAAAATATAATTAGAAGGTCTTCAAATATTTGGAAACTAAATAACCTAAGAGTCAAAAATAAGTCACAGTGAAAATTAGATAATATTTTGAAATGAATGATAATGAAAATATGACATATAAAATCTTTTGAAATATAGCTAAAGTTGTGGTAGGGGAAATTTATAGTCCTATCTCCATATAAAAGAAAAGAAGTGAAGTTAGAAATTAATGAATCAAAGTATTCATCTCAAATAAGTTAGAAAAAGAACAAAATGTGAACACAAAGATGATAAATAAAGAAAATAATAAAGAACAGAGAATAAAAACTAGAAAACAAATACAGAAGAGAGAAAATTAAAAACAAACACAAAATTAAAAACAAATAATGAAATAAATATTGAGATTAGTCAGACAAGAATTAAGGAAGGCACAGATTATAATATCATAATGAAATTAGGATACAGATATAGATTATACAGATCTAGAGGAAATGATGTACTACTTTAT
>PVIY010043407.1:0-20339 GCA_004026745.1 Myrmecophaga tridactyla
CTTCTCCTTCTCCTTCTCCTTCTCCTTCTCTTTCTCCTTCTCCTTCTTCTTCTTCTTCTTCTTCTTCTTCTTCTTCTTCTTCTTCTTCTTCTTCTTCTTCCTCTTCCTCTTCCTCTTCTTCTTCCTCTTCTTCTTCCTCTTCCTCATCTTCTTTTGTGCATGGGCAGGCACCAGGAATTGCACCTGGGTCTCCAGCACAGCAGTCGAGAAGTTTGCCTGCTGAGCCAACATGATCCACCTTTATTCTCTCTCTCTCTCTCTCTTTTTTTTTTGATATAGGCATTTAAGGCAATAAATTTCCCTCTTAGTAATGCTTTTGCTGAATCCCATAAATTTTGATATGTTGTGTTTTCATTTTCATTTGCCTCGAGATATTTACTGATTTCTTTGGTAAAATTTCTTCTTTCACCCACTTGTTGTCTAAGAATGTGTTGTTCAGCCTCAGTATATTTATGAATTTTCTGGCTTTCTGCCTGTTATTGATTGCCAACTTCCTTCCTTTATGATCTGAGAAATTGTTTTGGGTGATTTCAATCTTTTTAAATTTATTGAGACTTGCTTTGTGACCCAGCATATGGTCTATCCTTGAGAATGATCCGTGAGCACTTGAGAAAAAGGTATATCCTGCTGTTGTGTGGTGTAATGTTCTATAAATGTTTGCTAAGTCTAGTTCATTTTTTGTATTATTCAAATCTCTGTTTCTTTATTGATCCCATGTCTAGATGTTCTGTCCATTGATGAGAGCAGGGAATTAAGCCTCCAACTATTATGGTAGATATGTCTATTTCTCTTTTCAGTGTTTGCCTCATGTGTTTTGGAGCACTCTTGATCAGTTCATAAATATTTATGATTGTTATATCTTCTCATTGAATTGTTCCTTGCATTAATATATAGTGTCCTTCTTTGTCTCGTTTAATTGTTTTACATTTGAAGTTTAATTTGTTGGATATTAGTATAACTACTCCTGCTCTTTTCTGATTGTTGCTTGCAAGAAATATCTTTTTCCAACCTTTCACTTTCAACCTATGTTTGTCCTTGGGTCTAAAATGCGTCTTCTCTAGACAGCATATAGGTGGGTCCTGTTTTTTAATGCATTCTGCCAGTCTATGTCTTTTGATTGGGGAGTTTAATCCATTAACATTTAATGTTATTACTATAAGAGCAATACTTTCTTCCACTATTTTGCCTTTTGGATTTTATTCGTCATATCTAATTTTTCTTCTTTTTACCTTTATTGTTAGCCTTCATTTCTACACTCTTCTCCACATCTCTCTCTCCTGTCTTTTCCTATCTGTCTCTAGTGCTCCCTTTAGTCAGTCTCTTGGTCACAAATTCTCTCAGTGATACTTTGTCTGGAAAGGCTTTAATTTTCTTTTGAAGGACAATTTTGATGCATATAGAATTCTTGATTGGCAGTTTTTCTGTTTTAGAATCTTACATATATCACACCACTGTCTTCTTTCCTCCATGGTTTCTGCTGAAAAATCTACACATAGTCTTATTGGGCTTCCTTTGTATGTGATGGATTGCTTTTCTCTTGCTGCTTTCAAAATTCTCGCTTTCTCTTTGAAATCTGACATTCTGATTAGTAAGTGTCTTAGAGTATGTCTATTTGTACCTATTCTCTTTGGGGCATGCTGCACTTCTTGGTTCTGTAGTTTTAAGTCTTTCATAAGAGTTGGGAAAATTTCAGTGATAATTTCCTCCATTAGTCTTTCTCCTCCTTTTCCCTTCTCTTCTCCTTCTGGGACACCCCCAACACATATATTCATGAGCTTCGTGTTGCCATTGAGTCCCTCCTCACATTTTTACATTCTTTTCCCTATCTTTTCTTTTGCTTGTTGGATTTCAGATGTTCTGTCTTCCAGTTCACTAATCCTTTTTTCTGTCTCTTGAAATCTAGCAATGCAGATCTTTTATGAGATTTTCCATGTCTGTTCGAACATCCTGAATTAGTTGCTTCAACTCTCATTTGAATTGTTGGTCTGTTCCTTTGACAGGGCCATATTGCCAATTTTCCTCACATGACTAGTTATTTTTTACTGGCATCTTGGCATTTAATTTCTTTAATTGGTTTATTCTGGAGATTGCTTTCACTCTTTTACCTAGGATTTTCTTGCTGGATAGCTTTGTTCTCTACCTCTTTGACATTCAGTTCAGCTTATGCTACACCTTTAGCATGGGTTTTGTTTAATGGATCAGAATTTTTCACTTCTTGTTTTCCTCTTTCTTGACCTGCCTGTATGGAGCCTTTTTTCTTAGGAGGATCTACTTAGATATTGTAGACCTTAGACAGACTTACCCAGACAAGACTGGCCTCCTCTCAGGAGGAAAGATGCACCTGCATCAGTTTTCCCTGAGGTGAGACCCAGCAGGTTGACAGAGTTTTCTATGAAGCCTCTAGACTCTGTGTTTTTCCTATCCTTCCCAGCATGTGGTGCTTATTTGCCTATGGTCCCCACCATTGTAAACTAATGTGGTATCTTTAACTTCAGCAGACTGTCCCTGCTGGGGGCATGGTTGAGACAGAGGAGAGGTTGTAAGCTGGCTTTAATTGTTTCAGTTTTCCAGTCCCTAGGGTCAGAATTCCTTGGGGAAGGTATTTCACATGAGCTGGGCCCAACTACTCTCCTGGGGAAGTCAAAGTTTCCAGGGAATTAACTCCTTTCACCTGAGCAGGCTTTTTGTCTCTCAGACAAACTTAATTCTGCCTTTACCTGGGGCAATTGGAGCCTGAGAAGCCTTGCAGTTGTATCTAATGAGTTAAGCAATAGAAGCAAAGCAATAAAAAAATCCTTTTCTGAGTAGGACCCCCATTACTCAGGTTTATTAATCAAGAGTTTAAGTTGGTATGTTACTGTATGTTTCTCAGGTTCTATGTGTCCCCACTCCCTTTATTTTTCAGATCTAGACATTTAAAGTATTTTGTCCTGTCAAATACAAAAAGCCTGTTTTTTCCCCATCAGCCCTGCCCTCTCTGTGCCAAGGCAAAAACTAGTAACTTTAGTTCTTATTCAATGTTTATCTGAAATGGATGGCCTATTATCAGTAGTTAGAATTTGTTAGTTAATTCCACAATTGGAGCTTGGTTGAGCACAGCCCCTGCTGCTAGTAAAGTCTCTTTCCTTTTCTCCTCTGGGTACCAGCCTGTGGGGGAGGGGTGCCAAACACCCAGGGCTCGGGAACTCACAGTTCTAGGTGGGATTGCAGCTGGTCCAGCTTGTTGAGCCTGATGTACGCTGTGTGCCTGGTCACTGATGTGGCCCCAGCAGTTGTTCTGTACTGTTCCTGGCTATCTACTCTTTGCTCTGGAGGATGAACTAAATTCCACACCTCACTAAGCCACCATCTTGGATCTATTCTCCTTCTACTGTCTTCTTGATCTCCTTTATGTCAATAACTATACCACTTATTTTATTAAGTAGAATTATATGAATATCTTCGATCAGTTGTTCCAACCTCTTTGTCTCCTCTGGTGTTTTAATTTGGTCATTAGGCAGGGCTGTATCTGTCTGCACTATGATATGCTTAGTGATCTTCTGTTGGTTTTTTTTTGTTGTTGTTGTTGCATATAAATGTCTTGATAGTTGCATATAAATATCTTGATTGATTTACTTTGGAAGTTGATTTCTTTCAGTAGTCTAAGGTCTTGTGTTTGACGGATAGAAGTTCCACTAGGAGCAGGGTACAGGGTGGGGCACAACAGTGTGGTGTTTCATTGCAGTGCAGGTATAGTTGCAGGTTGGGGATGCTACACTGGTGCTTATGAACATGGGCACCCTGCAGCCAGGGAGGATGTAGCTATGTGAGTGCACTGGTCTGGGGTGTGTGACCCTGGTGTGCACTGCTCTAGTGCTTGGGGCCCTTTATGTGCATGCATAGAGCTGTGGCAGCAGGTCGGTATTATGTCTTCATGTGTTGGGGGAAGATGTGACCTGGCTGCACAGGTCAGCAGTTTCTCAGAGCTGGGAAACATGACTAAGGGCCTTGCACATATGCGGGTCTAGGACTGCCATAAACTGATGTTTCCAGAGCTGAAGAATGTGATTGGGGGCTCATCTGCATGCATGGGTCTAGGAGTGCCATAAACTGAAATTCCCAGAGATGAAGGAAGTGATTGGGGGCCGTGTACATGCCAGGTCTAGGAGTGCTGTAAACTGAAGTTCCCAGACCCAAAGGACATCACTGGGGGCCTGTGCATATGCATGGGTCTAGGAGTGCCGTGCACTGATGCATAGCACTCAGGGCAGGGAGGGGTGAGGTTGTGAGACACTATGGGTGGGGGGCAGGGTTAGTCTGGGTATGGAGGTTAGTGCATATAGCCTTTATGCCCTGGCAACAGCCTGCAGGGAACAGGGAGGGGGATTTAGTGCTCAGGAGGGGTGCAGGAGAGGTGGATTGGGTTGCACGCTGGGGGTGCTTGGAGCATGGGGAATGGGAGTCTGTGTCGGGGTTTGGGTGCATGGGATGTCAAGTGTTGCAGGTCATGGGGCTGTGCTGGCCAGGGTAGCACATTCAAGGAACAAGCGCTGGCTTACTTCCTAGTTCCTGGCTCCCCATCTGTGCACTTCTGTGGGCTCTGCATTTCCATGCCAGGGTCCAGCTTTCTGCCTCTCAGTTCCTTGGCCTCTGCAACCAGGGCCACCCTGTGTGGTGCAGAAGGCTCTCCCAGGTCATTTGAACTCTTGAATCGCCTCTTCAGTCACCCTCCCATCCTTCTCTAATTTTTTTCATGGAGCAAGGCTGAACTCAAGCTACTTTATTCAGCTATCTTCCCAGAAGTCCTCACCTATATACTGTTTAATTTTTAAACTTTTTTCATTGTATAATATAATATATACAAAGCAAATAAAGAAAAAAAAGCAATAATTTTAAAAGCACTCTTCAGCACGTAGTTACAGAACAGATCCCAGACTTTGTCATGGGCTACCATTTCATCATCTTAGATTTTTTCTTGTAGCTCAGAATACTGGAGGCTTATTTT
The DNA here is from genome assembly GCA_004026745.1 of Myrmecophaga tridactyla. Taxonomy (NCBI): domain Eukaryota; kingdom Metazoa; phylum Chordata; class Mammalia; order Pilosa; family Myrmecophagidae; genus Myrmecophaga; species Myrmecophaga tridactyla. The sequence continues at coordinate 4,985 of PVIY010043407.1, forward strand.
TATCATAAAAATATATTTGATATATATATATTTTTTATCATCACAGTTCACTTATTGCAATAAGTTTCAATGCACATTGCAACAATTAGTTGTAGAACAGATTTCAGAGTTTGGTGTGGGTTACAATTCCACAATTTTATGTTTTTACTTCTAGCTGCTCTAAGATAATGGAGACTAAATGAAATATCAATATAATGATTCAGCAATCATTCTCATTTATTAAACCCTACCTTGTCTGTATAACTCCACCATCATCTTTGATCTTTCTCATATTCTTAGGGGTATTTGGGCTATGCCCATTCTAATTTTTTCATGTTGGAAGGAAGTGGCTTTCAATAATATGAAATAGGGGGCTGGAACTAGTTGTTGATCTGGAGAGGCTGGCCCCTCTGCATTTCAGGACATATTTAGACCAGGGACCCATCTAGAGGTTGTAGGTTTTGAAAAGCTACCCTAGTGTATGGAAACTTTGTAGAATCTTATATAATGTCCTGGTGTTCTTTAAGATTAGCTGGAATGGTTTTGGTTGGGGCTTGGCAAGTTATGATAGGTGCAATGTCTAACTGAAGATTGTGTAAGAGTGACCTCCAGAGTAGCCTCTTAACTCTATTTGAACCATCTTAGACACTGATACCTTGTTTGTTACACTTCTTTCCCCCCTTTTGGTCAAGGAGGCATTCTCAATTCCACAGTGCCAGGGCCAGGTTCATCCCTGGGAGTCATCGCCCATGCCACCAGGTCGACTTTCACCCCTGGATGTTATGTCCATGTAGCGTGGGGGACAATGATTTCATTTGTAGAGTTGGGGCCTAGGGAGGCCACATATGAGCAACAAAAGAGGTCCTCTAGAAGTAACTCTTAGGCATACCTATAGGTAGGGTAAGCTTCTCCACTACATACATAAGCTTCACAAGGTCAAGCCTTCTTTACGTTCCCCCTCAACACGTTGATTTTTACTTTTGATGAGATTTTGCATGTCTGTTTGAACATCCTGAGTTAGTTGTTTCAACTCCTGTATCTCATTTGAAGTGTTAATTTGTTCCTTTGACTGGGCTATATCTTCGATTTTTCTAGTATGACTTGTTATTTTTTGCTGGTGTCTAGACATTTGATTTCCTTAATTAGTTTACTTTGAGGTTGTTTTCACTCTTTTACCTATGGTTTTCTTGCTGGCTCACTTTGATCTCTACCTGTTCTTTGACATTCAGTTCAGCTTATTCTACCTGTTCTCAATTCCACAGTTCTAGCATAGGTTCTGTTTAACTGATCAGAATTTTTCAGTTTTTGTTTTTCTGTTTCTTGCCCTGCCTATATGGGGACTTTTTTTCAGGAGGGATCCTCTGATATTATCAACCCCAGTTAGATTTTCCCAGACCAGATAGGTTCAAGTCTCAGGAGAAGAGTGTAGTCAGTCTCAAATTACCCTGAGGGGAAGACCCAACAGGTTGTTTGACTTTCCTATGAAACCTCTAGACTCTGTTCTTTCCCTATTCTGCCCAGCTTGTGGTGCTTATCTGCCCTTGGCTCCCACCAGTTTTAAGTGATATGGTGCCTTTAATTTCAGCAGATTCTCCTTGCCAAAGGTGTGGTTGAGACAGTATAGGTGGGCTTTGATTATTTCTGTTTTCCAACTGCAGGGGCCTGAATTCCTGTAAGGAGGGATTCCACTTCAGCTGTACCCACTCCCCCCAATTTTCTTGGGGAATTAACCCCTTTCACTTGACTAGTTACTTTGTCTCTCAGATGTGTTAGTTCCACCCTTTCCTGTGGCAGTGCTGGAGCATAAGAGCACTTCCAGTTCTCTTTAATGAGCTGTTTACGAAGTAAAAAAAAAAAAAATTCCTTTTCAGTGCTGGACTCCCGCTCTTCAACAAGGGCTCGAGTTCATATGTGGTTGTATATATCTCCAGGCTCTATGTGCCCCTTTTCTTGGGGTCCAGCTCTTTTCCAGTATTTTGTGCAGTCCAACTCAAAAGGGCTTCCCCCCCCCCATTAGCCCCAACCCTCTGTACTGGGGCAAAATCTCCTAGTTCCTTTAGTGCTTATTCCAGGTTCATCTGTGCTGGGGGCCTGTTTTCAGTAGTCAGAATTTGTTAATTAATTCTGTAGTTGGAGATTTGTTGAGCTAAGCCCTTACAACTAGTAAAGTCCATTTCCTTTCCCCTCAGGAACCATCCTGCCTCACCCTTAGGGGAAGGGCACTGGCCTCTGCAGCTTGGGGGACTTACAGTTCTGCACGGGATCTCAGCTGTTCCACCTCATCCAGACTGGTGTATACTGTGTGCCTTGTTACTGATGTTCCCCCAGCAGTTGTTTTGTACTGTTCCTGGCTATTTACTAGATGTGTGGAGGATGAACTAAATTTCACACTTCACCTTTCACCATCTTGCTGGTTTTCTTTCTGTATGTTTTTTTAAAAAGTAATGCTCATGTAAGCTGTACCTAAGTAAAGCTGTTTTATAATAGATCTTCTCTGTATGGACATTTCAAAACAATAAAGACGTTTTTAAGTACTTATGTCTTAGAAAACACCACAGGGAAAAGTTTACACTTTTTAGTTTGTGCTCCTTTTTCTAAAAAAAATTGAAAACCAGTAACACTCACATCAAGGCCCAAAAGCATGATACGAAGGCAATTCAAAACTATTATCTTTATTTTAATGGAATGCTGTTCCATAAATTCAACTATCCACATTTTAACAAACATTTTTGAGTAAATTATTTCATTCAACAAATACTAGCTGTGTGTTCATGACATACCAGACCTTTGCTGGGCACTGGGAGGGTGACCACAAAAATTGTAAAGAATGAGGGAGATACTTTTGAGTATTGAAAGTGCTAAAAATTAATTATAAGCAGTTTTTTAAAATTTTGTCTGCAAATGATTTTATTGTATTAAAAACTATAAAAATCCATTCAAAAACTATTTTTAATAAAATTCTAACAATATTTTGTTACGAAGTGAAAAATTCAAGACCCTTACTAAAAAAGACACCAAACTGCCACAAACAAGAACAATGGTTGCCCTTGATCTTGGGACTAGGGCAGCAGGAAAAAGGAAGAGGCAAAGTTTATCTTTGCTGCTTAGGAAAATATCTCAAATGTGATCTAGCTCCTGCCCTTGTAGATTTATGTTTGTGTGTGAATTCTGCTTTCTTTGTTTTTTAGGAGCTAGAAGGCAGAGGTTACGAGTACCAGCTCTTGCATCAGACTGCCAGGATTTGATCCTGGTGGCACAATTTGCTATCTGTGTGGCCCTGGGCACGCTACCTAACATCTCAGAGATACACTTCTTCATGTGGAAAATGAGGGGTCAAAATAACATCTGTCTCCTAAGGCTACTGTGAGGTGTGTGTGACATCGCCTGACATACAGGGCTTGGCTGGGAACTGACAGTTCATTGCTATTAGATGTCTACTATTATGTACCATACATTTTTTTAATTCTCTTTTCTTTTTCTTTTTTTTTTTTTGGCATGGGCAGGTTCAGGGAATCGGACCCAGGTCTCTGGCATGGCAGGCAAGAATTCTGCCACTGAGCCACCATTGCATCGCTCTGAACCATACACTTTTTTGAGTATAAGCAGAGGTGGTTCATGAACTAGATTTAGCTCAAGGGTTGGTGGTATTTCCTAGTACCATGCTTTAAAAACATTAAATAGAGGCAAAGAACAGACAGTTGGAGGTTTCATATATCTGGCTTTTTTAGAAAAATCAGAATGCCTCCCTGGAAGACATAACCAGCTGCTCACCGCAGAATTCAGCTACTCAGCCGCAAGCACCCCTCACTGCTTGCTTTACTTGCTCTTTGTAATTGTTATTTTTCCTACCCAACAACTTCATTTGTTTATGTTGATAGGGTGGACCCTATACATATGTGTGCTTGCAACCTTGGTATGCAGTGATGAAGAAAACAAACATGCTTTACGTCCTTGTAAGGCTTATGGCTGCTGTCTCAGAATAGAATGAGATGAAAGTCTCTCTAAGGAGGCCTTTTACCCGGAGAAACCTGCAAGTTCTGCTAGCCTGTAGTTATCCACTCCCTTGCTTCTCTAACGAAGACCCTCAAGACCCTACCCCAGACCTACTGAACGGGAATCTGTATTTTAAGGAACTCTCCAGCCGTGAACATTAAAGTCTAAGAAGCGCCGCACTAGACCTCAGAGCCCTCCCAGGGGTAGATGAAGGTGTTAATCATGCTAAAGTTCTGGAAGGCGCTGCTTTGGCCCCCTGCTGCCGTTGGGAGGGTAAAGGCTGAAATAGGAAGACCTCTGGTTGTTGTTATTGCCCCTACTGTTACTCAGCAGCAGGGTGTCCGGAGAAGCCTCTGAGCTGGAGCTGGGAAGTAACTTGCTGTTGGGGTGTAGCTGGATGCCCTGGGTCCGCAGGTGGCGGCTGCCAAGGAGAGGGCTAGGGCTCCCACTGCTGCTCACACTTAAGGTGTTGAGGCTGAAGGAGTGGTGGAGGGGTGCATGGTTCCTCCCGGTGAAGAGGCAGGAGTCCTGGTGTCCTCGGAAGGCTCTGGAAACTGAGAAGGCCTTAACGAAGAAAAGGCGCTGTTTTTATTCCGGTTTCCCCGCTCTTCCCAGCCACAATCCTGAGGAGAGCTGTTTTTCCGACTTCTGGCCTCCGGCGGCGCTTTCTCTTCCGGCGGAAGTTCCGCTGTCAAACCTTTTCTCGCGGTTTGGATCCAGATTCCAGTAATTGCCTGCCTTTCCCTGGGTCGTCCTCGTCGCTGGGCACCTTCTCAAAGCATTCTTGGGCGACAGGTCGTGGCGGAGGGAGTTGTGCCAGTCGTCTCTGCTGCGCTGGTAGAAGGGGAAGCTGTGGGCCGGGACCTGGTAGACGTGGCTGAGCGCGAGCTCGTACTTCGGCGCGCCCTGGATGGCCATGGCGAGAAGGGCGGGCGCACCAGCTTCCTGAGGTCCTCACGCTGGACACAGACAGCCAGTCAGATCGCCGGTAGCCCCGAGCGGGCTGCGCGAAGGGCCGCGGCGCGCAGCCGAAGGTTCCGGTGGCGATTGGTGGCTGATGCCAGGACCCGGCCGTGGTGGCGGAGGGTCGCCCAGGTAGGCGGCGGCGGCGGGTGCGGCGTCCGTGCGGGGCCCGTTGAGGCACAATAGGGGTTGGGGGTAGCCGGCGGTGGCAGATGGCGGTGGCGGGATGGAGTAGGGCGGGCTGTGAGTGCAGGTCAAAGTTGTCATCGCAGTAGAAGTTGGCGGCGCCCGTGGGCTAGTGAGGCTGGCCTCGCTGTCGCCGCGGGAAAGAACAGCGTCCATTTCGGGGCCAACCCACCGCCCGGCAACGGCCCTCTCTGGGTGTGGGCTGCACCTAAATGCATATTAGACTTAAAATGGAGTCCGTGGGGCATTGGAAGCTGCCTGAGCCTGGGAGGGGCACAAGCAGAACTGGGCCTTAGAAAGCGACTTCTTGGGGCAGGCTTGGTAATCAGGTGGACTGAGGCTGATATTTGCAATATGAAAAAGCCCACAGAATCATAATGCTGTTCTGTGACGGCAGGGCTCAGGACTGACTCATCTCAGGAATCCCATCATTTATCAAAGCTGTAGCAAATATTTGAGATGCCAAAATGTGTTGAAAACACAAAAAAAGAGACCCACTTCCTACCATGATGCTAAGTAAACAGAGTTGCTGCTTCTGTCGCGTGAAATGTGTTCCTGAAAAAAAAATGTAGAGGAGAACAGGAACAGACCCTCAATAATGAGAACCTTTTTGGAGGAAGAAAGGTCTTTAAGTCTGAGGTGTGCAAGTGTGTGTGCATGCTTGTGTTTGAATCTCTGCATGGGCATGTGTATATGGGGTGTATGCATGTGTGCATTTCTGTATACTGGAGGTGGTGGCAGCAAGGTGGAGTGCAGGGCATCTCTTGAAGCCATGAGTAGGGTAGCTAAAGATAATGTTTTCAGTTCTGTGTTGGCCTCTGCGTACTGCATTGTGAATATCATTACCCTACTCTCCCTCTAACCCTTACAATAGAAATCAGTGGCAAAGGCTCAGTCCTCTGATATGCATGTCAACAGCATTAAGTCAGAGCAGCACTAAACCCCTGTTGGTTAAAGAATTGGGGACAAGAACTTGTGACTAATGTGCCAAGAACCTGGGACTGATGTGCCCAGGTCATAATTTACCCTCACTTCACCAAGCTTCCATAACAAGTGGATTCTAATTTAATCCCAGTTCTACTGATTGGTGGGTCTTTGAAGGAAACCCAGATGTGAAGAATTTTCTGGTGCCTAAGATCCCATATATGAAGGACCAGGGATAGAAAATTTTGCATGCTGCAAACTCATGCAGACTTGGCATGCTGTAGAATACAAATGCTACTCCCTTCCTTTTTCAGGAACTCACCATTCCCAGACTCAAGCCAGGGGCCTCCATCCACTCTCAGTACATATGTAGGGTAAGTGATACCACTGGGCATAGGTGATGAGTTCAGGAGCCAAGATATAAGAAAACTGAGCAGCACAACTACTTCAAAGAGGAACAATGATTTGACAGCACTTGACACAGAAAGCAGAAGTCAAAGTCAAAATTATAAAATCATAATATACATTAACAAATATCTGAAAGCACAAACAGAAGATATTAACCATATGAAACATGAAAATATAAATAAAAAGAATTAAATTGAAATATTAAATAAAAATATTATTAATTGTGACCATTTATTTCTTATAGAGCATTGAGATCAATGATAAAAATTTATGAATAGAAGGTGCACGGGTGGTTCAGTAGTAGAATGCTCACCTTTCATGCGGGACACCTGGATTCAATCCCAGACCATGCACCCAAAAAAAACAGAACAAAATTTATGAATAGAGGCTCTTTTCTCTTTTCCTTTATGTATGCATTTGTTTTTGAGGGGTGTGTGTCAGTTCCACTAATGTTACAGATATAAGTCAGTATCGTTAATCAAGCAGCCTACTTTTTGTGATATTATTCTTTATGATTGTCATTATTTTAAATTGTTACCAAATTATCCATACTTAGTGTATAAAGTAAATTATAATGTTTGTGGTGACAAAAAACAACATTCTGTCTCTAATCACCCCCCACCCCACACATACCCCCAAATCACTTTTCCTTCCCCAGAATTATCCAGTTCCAACTTCACTAGCTGGTTCCTTTGGGTACATATCTTGAAATAACATGTATGTTGCCCTTTCCATCCACCCATATCCTACCAAATGTGCAAATTTTTAATGTGCCCTCATCTTGCGAACATTATATTACACTTCTGAGACCAGCTACATATTACCATATTGTGTTATTAACCTGTTTTCTATCATTTATAGAGAGATTCTATACCGGTAGGTGATGAACCTTAGGGTTTTCTTCGGAAATTAATGAGTGGCAACTTAGAGTTGACTATAAGCTTTGAACGTGTAAAGTTTCTTCCATGTGAACTTTATCTTGTGGTATTCTGTGTGGGTGAGATCCTTGAGTATCCACTAATATTAGTATAATTAGGCCTTAGGCAACAGAAACAACTTTAAGACGTTTTAAAGTATGTGTCTCCTATTATCCCTACTACTGCTAGCCTCAAGCTTAAGGAGTAATCTATTTTAGGTATGATTTCTTTGTTTAAGTTAAGTCTTCGTTCATTTATAACATACTAGCAGAAAAGTTATCAAATCATAGGAATTACGTTTTATAAGATACATGAATTTAACTAAAAGGAATAAAGTGGAATTCCAGTGACAAAAAAGGTATGGACAGATATCAGCAAGATGGTGGGGTACAAAGCTCCAACACCCATCATCCCAAGAAACATCATGAAGCATCATTTCAAACCTTTACATAAACCAATCAGGTGATGAATCAAGAAAAAACCCACTGGAAAATGTTTGCATACCTCTGGTGCTTTCACTAGACCTCTGGTGCTTTTACTAGTACCGACACTCCTTGGCTTGATGGCAGTGCTATGGCTTGAGAACCCTACACTTCCTGGTCCCTGGTTCTAGAGGAAGTGTAGAAGACCTTACTTGCAAAATAGAATGCATCTGTTTACTAGCCCATCAAGTGGGCATTTGATGGACTGATTCAAGGTGTTTATAATTTCTGTTTCACATATTTTAGAGCACATTGGGATAGGAAGCAGCAGGCATTCCTCAAAAATAATGTAAGGGAGGGATTGCAGTGTAACTAACTTTGGCCATAATCCCCCTAATACCAAAGGCATAAATGGATATTGCAGGAATAAAAATGTATATAGCAATAGCAATTTGATTATAAATGCAAAATTCTTCACCAAATACTAACAAATCAAATCCATCTATATAACCAAGTAGAATATATTAAGAAATGCAAGGGTGGTTCAACATAACAAAATAATTTAATGTACCACATTAATAAAATGAAAGATAAAAAACACATGGTCCTCTCGATAGACACAGAAAAGGCAATTGACAAGACATTTGACAAAACACTTTCAATACAATACTTTCAAGAACACTTTCAACACAACAACAAAAAGATCAGCATGCCAATTAAAAATTGGTCCAGAAACCTGAATAGACATTACGCCAAAGTATATTTTTAAAAGGCCAATGTGCACATGAAAGTATGCTCAACATCAATATTCATTAGAGAAATGCAGATTAAAATCACAGTGAGATATACTTTCATGCAGTAGAATGGCTGTAATAATAGCAGTGAATTTAATAATGGAAAATAAATAGTTTTGGTGAGGATGTGGAGAAATTGGAGCACTTCAGCCTTGATGGTGGGAATATCTAATGGTGAGGCCACTTGTGGAAAAATGTTTAGGAATTCCTCAAAAAGTTAAACATAGAATTACTATATCAACTAGCAAGTACACTTCTAGTTTCATGATGTTGAAAACTGGTATTCACATGTTTTTGTATGACTATTTCTAGAGGCTCTGTCTATTCACAATAGCCACAAAGTACAAACAACCTAAATTTCCATTAGTGGATAAACAAAACGTGTTGTATCATTACAGTGGATCCACCTATATAAAATTGTAACTATATAAAAAGAATAAAATAGTGATGTATGCTACAACGTAGATTTATATTAAAAAAAAAAATGAAGCTTATTGATAGAAGCCAGGCACAAAAGATCACATATAGTATGGCCCATTTATATGAAATATCCAGAATAATTACGTCTATAGTGGTATAAAGAATATTGTTTTCCAGGAGCTGGAGGGGGGATGAATGAGGAGTAACTGATTAGTGGATATGAATCTTCCATGGAGGTGATAAATATGTATTGGAATGAGGTGGAAGTGATAGTTATACAACATTATGAATGTACTAATTATGACTGAAATGTATACTTAAAAATGATTAATGTATTATGTGAATTTCAATTACTTCTAAATATCAGTTGCCTTTCAAATATATTTATACTAAACAGTATTTTGGTATTTTAGTGATATTGATGAGTGGAAAAGTTGGCTATATTAGTGAGGTAGAATTCAGACAAATTCATTTCAGCAAATACATTGTAGACAACATATTGTCTTAAGACAGTTACAAATGTAGTAGCATTGTGAAACATATAACTGTGGTAATACAATGCACTTTTTTATAGAATCAAATTATTATAAGTACTATTTCATTTATTATCAAAATCAATATCTGCATCAATGAAGCAAATTAATAAAAAACCCAGATATATTTGTGATGTAATTTCTATTTTTTTGTTTGCATACCTCAGGTTCTCATGTAGCTTCCTAACACCTTTGAGGCAATGCAACTTGCTTCTGAGTTTATTAAATTCTATCCAAGCATAGTTTCTATTAATATTGTTCCTCGTGTTCTTTTCCTATGTTATATAAAATAAAATGGCCACATGCTTTGTTATTGCCAGGGGTGAACCCTATCCAAGAAACAACAGGACTTTTCTAAAAGACAAAATGGTTAATCACAGGGACAGCTCCTTCTAAGGTCTAACAGACCCACAATTTGAACAACACTTACGCATTTAGTAAGAAACCAATAGAGATAGCCTGTCAGAAATGGATACATATATCATACTAACCAACATACATCTATTGCCCATTGTGTAAAACCCAATGTACTAAGAAACTTAAATGTCACCAATAATTATAATATTCCATTTGGAAATCCTCTAAATTTCTTTAAAAGTGGCCGTGACCAGATAGCTACAGAGATTCTCATTCCAAATTCCCCGTGCTGAGAACTCCCTTCTGGAGCAGTTTCTCTTTCAAGCCACTTTGGCCCAGAATGCCTGGACCCTGTGGTGCCCTCTGGCAGACACCTCTAGCTGAAATAATGTTGAGTGGGTCTCAGGAAAGGAAACCCCAAGAGCAACATTTGAAAGACAAAAGGAAAAGTAGAGGGACCAGTGAACTTTAGTGGGAGTGAAAAGAAAGGGCTCATTCCTTCCCTTCCTGTGTTTCCTGTACTGCTGTTGACCTTTCATTTTGTTCTTAATAGGATGACACCATCATTAAAAGTTGGTCAGTTCTGGCACATTTCTTCCAAGACAATACTTTTCCATGTCTGGTGGCTGTGAGAAGCTAAAATATGTTCTTAATGGGAAGTGTTGCTGATTGAATTTATTTTTAAACAGATTTACAGTACATTTAATATGAAAAGTTCACATTCTTTTATCAATAATCTTGGCCTTCTTTACTCATTCTAAGAAGAGTTTGTTTCCTTGTTTATATTAGTATAAAAATTAAACTTTTGGAGATGCCCTGCTAGCTTCCCACTGAATGAAAGGCAAAGGGGAGATAGTGTACTTATGGAAATGCAAAAATTCTGTCATCTCAGGGCAGAGGTAAGTGAATGACTTAAAAAGAAAAGTGATCACTAGTATTTTTTTCTGAAGTTAATGTGGAGTAATAATTATTGGGACTTTTAATTATCAGAAAATTATAGTGTCATGAACTAATACAATAAAATGGCACACGGAATTAATAGTATATTTTAATGCAGGTAATCATGGGATCTGTTTCTTTTATTTTGAAGTTTATATAAATAAATTTGGACAGTACTATGAATTTCTTAAATTCAAGGATGCATTCAATGGCTCTGACACCCTCAAGACAGACCATCATAAAATGAACCTGATTCTTGATTATTTTCATATATCAGTTGAGTATTCATTTACCACTCTGAAAATCTTAGGGCCCTTAGAATTATCCTAAAGGTACTGTATAAATGGAACTACAAAGGCTGGATGACAGCACATCTATTTATAACACAATTGATTCCATACTTTAAGTACACCGTTGAGACCTACTGTCCCCCCCCCCAAAAAAAAATGTTCCTTTCAAAATATTACTGTTCATTAGTAATGAACCTGATTTTCTTTGAGCTCTGATTGAGGGTTTCAATGACATTAATGTTTTCATTTCTGCTAACACAATATGCATTCTGAAGCCCATGAATCAAAGAGTCATTTTGATTTTCTAATCTTATTTAAGAAATACATTTCATATGGCTATAGCTTCCATAGGCAGCAGTTTTTCTGATGGATCTGAGCAAAGTATGTTGAAAGCCTTCTAGAAAGGATTCACCATCCTAGATGCCATTAATAATATCAGTGATTCATGAAAGGTCAAAATATCAACATTAACAGAATTTGGAAGAAGTTGATTCAGCCCTCATGGATGTCTTACAGAGGTTCAGTACTTCAGTGAGAGAAGTAACTGCTGTTGTAGTGGAAATATCATGAAAACTAGAATCAAAAGTAGAGCCTAAAGATGTAACTAAATTGCTTCAATATCATGATCAACCTTGAATAGAAGAGGAGTGGATTCTGATGGATGAGCAAAGAGAGTGGGTTCTTGAGACAGAATGAAGGCGTCATGAAGATGCCTTGAACATTGCTTAGAGGACAACAAAGGATTTAGAATATTACATCAACTTAGTTCATAAAGCAGTGGGAGGGCTTGAGAGGATTGGCTCCAATTTTGCTATAAGTTCTACTTTGGGTAAAATGCTGTCAGGCAATATTGTATGCTACAGAGAATTCTTTCGTGAAAGAAAGGGTCAATCAATTGCAGCAAAATTCATTGCTATCTTATTTTAATAAATTGCCAAAGCCCTCTCAATGTTTAGCAACCACCATACTGAACGGTAAGCAGTCATAAACACCAAGGCAACACACTCCAACAGCAAAATGATTATGACTCACTTAGATGATGATTAGCAATTTTTAGCAATGAAGTATTTTTAAATTAAGATATATACATTGGGGTTTTTAGACAATGCTATTATACACATAGACTAAAGTGTAAACATAATTTTTTTTTTTTGCACTGGGAAAACCAGAAAATTCATGTGACTCACTTTATTACATTATTGTATTGCAGTAGTCTAGAACTGAACTCTCAAAAATAGCTGAGGTATGCCTGTACTTTCCTGGTTGACAGTGTAATATGTATCCTTTTCAAGAAATAGAGTAGTCTCTGGTGTCCCTAACTGTTAAACCCCATTTAAAATAGTATTTATTACAATTGGTTGGGAGCCCAGGTTCCCAGCACACCTTCCTGACACCAAGGGGGGAAAATAGAGTTTCTTGCCTTGTTCCAACTTGTTGATTCCAAGCAGAGTTAGAATTTTAGTTATTATGGGGGTGTTCTGGACTGGTGACTGCCTTGCTTTGCACTGTCTCATTCAGAGTCATTGTTGCCAGGTGAATATGGAGGTTCAGGCACCCAGTGGACCTTACTGACATTGTGAGTGGCAAGCTTTTGGGGTACTTGCTAGCCTCACCTCGTACCACCTTGTTTTGTCTCATGGATGTTGAGTAGGGTGGGAGCTCAGCTCCCCACTCAGTCCCCAAACCCTGTCCTGGAAGGGACATTGGAGTGCCTCTTACTTCTTCTGTACATAGATGGATGATTTACTTTAACATCAGCCTTTCAGACACTATTATAGCAGAGGATCAGAACACCATCTAGTTTCCCCATGTGGAAAATGGAAGATGAACACTCTTTTTTTTTTTTGGCATGGGCAGGCTCTGGGAAGAAGATGAACTCATTTTGTCTTTGACTGTTGCCAGTATTGGGTTAGTGGCTTCTACATTGCCCACTCTGAGATATGAAAACCAGGTGACTCATCACTATGAGGTTCCCAAAGCTCCTAAGCTGTAGCCCTGCTTTTGTCAACCTTTTAGAGTCTTTCTGTGCTTCTTTTTATTTCCATGATTTTGCATTGAAAGGAGTATCAATGAGAAATGGGGCTACTCTTGGGTGAAACAGAAGTTTATTTTCAGAGGAGAGACAGGAGTTTTCCAAGTGGCTTAGAATTTTATGACCCAACCAAGTCATATACCTAACTGTAACTAACTGTAACACCCCTTTTTTGTTTTTCCTAGTGTCTCTGTGATCATGTGAGGATGAGGGCATCTATCAAAGATTGCACCCTGCTTTCATTTCCCAGTTGCTATGAAAAATACCACAACAATGAGCTAGCTTAAACAATGTAATTTATTATCTGTCAGCTTAAGAGGCTAAAAGGTTTGTTTCATCTTAGAAACTGTAGTGTTTTGGCTGCCCAGCAATCCTTGAGGTCCTTGGCTTTCCTTGGTGGTGACCTTTCCTTTCTCTTCCAGTTTCTTTTACTTCTGGCTTCTGTATCCTTCCTTTAGCTTTCTAAATTTCTTTTTCTTATGAAGTACTCCTATAATCCATATTAGGGCCTGCTCTTGTTCAGTTAAGCCACACTTACTAAAAATACCATTTTCAAAAGGTACTACATAATTTAGTCCATCTCTTCTTGGTCTCATAACGTTTTACTATCAGTCCATCCTCCATAATTTGTGCATTTACAAATAAAATTCATTTTCTGGTCAATTTCTTAAAATGTGCAGGGAACAGATATCCTAGTAACTTGCTGAAATGTGCTTAGAAATGTTGTAAATCCAGGAGCTAGAAATGAAGAGCAGATATCACAGTTTTGTTGGAGAAGGAGGTGTATCAGAAGCTGTGTTCAATCTGTTTAATGCTACAGGTGCTGGTATTGAAGATCATTTCAGTCCTGGAATATTATGAGAACATTGACAGGGCAATTTCCCAGAATCCTGAATTATGATTGAATATCACTCTTTTGCTAAGTTTTTTTCATTGCTTTCACTAGGATATAAACTCCGTTCAGATGGGAACATTGTATCTTCTTATGATTTTATGTTGTGATAACTTGCAGTATAACATTTCCCATTTCAACTCTTTTCAAGTATACAGTTGAGTAGTGTTAGTTACATTCACAATGTTAGTACATACACCAAACCATTATGTTTCCAAAATGTTTCCATTTATTCAACAGAAAATCTGTATCCATTAACTGTTAAGTTCTCACATCCTACCTCCATCCACACCCCTGGTAACCTGTATTTTTTCTTTCTGAATTTGCATATTCTAGTTATTTCCTGTAGGTGTGAGCATTAAGAAGCATTAGTTCTTTTATCCCTGGTTGACTTTACTCATCATGATGTCTTCAAGCTTATTTCATGTTGCAGCACCTTTCACAACTTCATTCTGCTTTATGGCTAAATAATATCTCATTGTATGCATGTACCTCATTTTTTCATTCATCTGTTGATGGACACTAGGGTTGTTTCCATGTCTTATCTATTATGAATAATGCTGCTGTGAATATTGGTGTACAGATATCTGTCTGAGTCAGTGCTTTCAATGCTTGGTATATACCTAGAAGTGTTTTTGCTGAGTCATATGGTGATTTCAAGTTTAACTTTATGAGGAACCACCAAACTGGGGTCAATGGATGCACCATTTTACATTCCTACCAAAAATGCATAGGTGTTCTTATTTCTCTCCCTCACCAAATACTATATTCAGTTTTTAAAACATTAGCCATTCTAGTGGTTGTGAAGTGGCATCATGTTTTGCTTTGCATTTCCATAATGGCAAATGACCTTAGAATCTTTTCATATTTTTATTGGTCACTTTTATAGGTTCTTTGGAAAAAATGTTTATTCAATACCTTGGATCATTTTTCAATTAGGAAGTTTAACTTTTATTGTTGAGTTATAAGAAGTTCTTTATATAGTCTGTATATTATACCTTTATCAAATACATAGTTTCCATTTTTCCCCATTCTGTTAGTTTTCTATTCACCATATTGTTAAAGTACTCCAAAGCACAAAAGCTTTTAATTATGATGAGTTCCAGTTTCTAACTTTTCTTTTGTTGCTCATGGTTTAGTTTAAAATCTAAGAATCCATTGCCTAATATAAAATCTTGAAGATATTCCCCTATACTTTCATCTAGGAATTTTATAAGATTGTGTTCTTGTATTTAGGACTTTATTTTGAATTAAATTATATGTGGTGTGAGATATGGGTCCGCTTTCATTCTTTTGCACATGGATA
>PVIY010043408.1:5578-20488 GCA_004026745.1 Myrmecophaga tridactyla
AAAGGACTTCTCTTTTCTTGTTTCCTTATGCTTCTGTTCCTATACTTTCCCAAGGAATGGGAATGTACACACAGTGACTCCAAGTAAGTTAGCAGGGCCACAGCGAGCTCCAGCCTGAGACCTGTCCCTCTCCTCTGGGCAGTTGGGCCAGGAAACGCACAACCCTGAGCAGCTGTCAGCCCCCCAGCCACTCCCACAGGACCCATGGGCCCATGTGACCTGTGCACAGCCCCATGGCACGGGGTGGCCTCTTTGCGTCTGGGTGATCAGCAGCTACCAGTGTCTCGAGGTCAAGGCCCTGAGAGCTGGGAGCAGGCGCAGGGGAGTGGGAGTTCTCCAGTTTCCTTCTTTTTCAAGATCATCCTGGATAGATTAGGTCCCTTGCATTTCCATCTGCACATGAGACGGCCTTGGTGCACGCACCCCGGGGAGGTTACCTCTCCCCAAAGGTTTCCTGTCTCAGGGACTTTGCATTCATGAGCAAAACCAGCAGAAGTGGCTGCCGCAGGCACTGTTCCCTTCCAGCTCTGAAGGCCTTTATTTCAGATACGCTGAGCCTGGAGGGGCCAAAGCCGTCTGCTGTCAGGTTGGCTTGCCCCACCTCTTGGCTTTCATATTCTAAATCAATATTTAATCTAAAATAAGTCTCACCTTCATTTTGTCCTGAATCCAGCCCTTATTGAGCCCTGAGGCTCAATAAAATGGCTTCTTTTAAATTATGGTTTGTCTATGAGCTCCCAGGGAGCAGGCCCGGCAGGCGGCGCTGGCTGCAGGGCTGCCCTTGCCTCTTGTGCGCGGCTCGGGGAGGACGCAGGCTCTGGCCTGTGCCCTCGCCCTGGGCAGGGCGCCCACTCTAGCAGCAAAGAGGACACGTGGAAAGGTACGTTTGTCTAAAATCAGGGGTTGTCAGGTGAAATCTGCAGAAGCTGGCCTGCCTGTTAGGTAAGGAAGCAGTCGCCTTGTCCTTGCGGCTGGTGAGCAGCGTGTGTTGGGGACTGTGGCTACTCTCAGGCGGGGACCCTTGCATCCAGCCAGGGGCCTGGCTCCGGTCAGTCTGCTCGGGAGGCTGGGCCGGCGTCACAGAGGGCGCTGCTGCCCGCGTCTTCCCTTGGCTGTGGGGCCGCCCAGCTGGGTTGGCCTTGAGCATTGAATGCAGTGGGGCACCCAGGGCTCCCCCCGGGCCAGGGCCACAGAGCCTCCCACCCCCCGCTGCTTCAACTCCCAGCCCCGCCTGGGAGGCCGGACAGCCGGGGCAGAAAACAGGGGCTCAGGCCGCCTAGCAGCAGGCACTGAAGCTGGGGTGCAGCCCAGCTTCTCAGTCTCCAGAGCACGGCCTGGCCACCCTCCCCCAGCCCCCCAGCCCCCCAGCCCAACTGCTGTTGATGGCCACTGTCCTAGGAGAGCTGGGGGTGGATTCATGAATTTCAAAGTGTTTCCCCTTAAAAACCCTCTCAAAACAGGTTCAGGGGACCATCTGGTCTCTTCCTCTTACATGTGTGGGGTGTTTTGAGATTCTAATTCAACTGATGTTTGTGGAGGGTTATTACATGTGCCGGGCGTGGAGCTGGGTGCATAGATACATACACGCATAAATGTATATGTGCACATGCACACGTATGTATACACACAGATGCACACACACATGCCCACACACATGCATGCTCACATGTGTACATATATACACATGCGTGTATATATGTGGGCATGTACACATGCATATATGCACATGCATACATGCACATGGACACATCTGCTATACCTGCATGCACGTATAGATATATGCAGACACACAGAGAGAGAGAGGTGGGGGCATTGGGGAGAAGGACGGGCGGAGGAAGGAGGGGAGGGAGAGGCACGTGGACTCTACCCCAGGTCCTGCAGGGGTTGTCAGGAGCCTCAGTGGCTAAGTGAGAAAGCCAAGGCTTAAAGCAAGTCCCGTGGGCGCTTACCAGGACGTCGGCTTGGCTCCAAGTACCCCCGTTTCCCGCTGGCCTGCTTCTCAGGGCTGTTATCGTAGCCCGAGGACATGGGCTGCGGGGGCCTGAAGCAGGCCTGTGCCCCTCCCTGGGGCAGGCCCTGGCTGGGCCGAGGGGGCTCCTTTCACACTGCCCTCGCAGGCGCTGGTGGTTCCGGACCCACGTGGGTCCCCGCCCGGTGGGCATCTGGTGATCGCCTCATGCATGGGCAGACTGTCACCAACCCCCTCGGGCCTCTTGTAGACGCCCTCGCCGCAGGGCTCCGGGGAGTCAGGTGGGAATCCGGGACTGGGACTAGGTCTTGGGGATGGATAAGGGGTGCCCCTTCTTGCCAGAGCCTTGGCTCTATCACCTTGCTGCGTCCTGACCCAGAGCTTGTGAGTCTGGGAGAGGCCCAGGCACTAAACACTCACGCGACCCCTACCCGAGAGCAGCGCCAGCTCAGAGGGCCAAGTGCAGTTCAGCTTCATTGAGAAATGTACAATTTCACAGACCATACAGCTCACCCTCTTGAAATGTGCGGTTCAGTGGTATTTTCGTTTATTCACGGGGCCGTGCACCCACCACCATAATCAAGTTTAAACATGTACGTCACCCCAAAAGAAGCTCTCACACCGTTGCAGCCACTCCCTGCTCCCCCAAGCCCCCTCCCCAGCCCCTGGCAACCGCTGCCCCCCCTCCTCTGCAGATTCGCCTCTCCTGGACACCTCACGTAATGGAATCAGACAGTGTGTGGGTTTCTGTGTCTCTCTTCTTTCGCTCGGCGTAATGTGTCTGTGTCCATCCATGTAGCATATGCCAGGACTTCGGTCTCTTAGGGCTCCTCGCTGCGACTCAGGGCAACTTTATATCTAACATTAGGAGAAACTGCCAAACTCTTTTCCAGGACAGTGGCACCATTTTGCATTCCCACCAGCAGTGTAGAAGGGCTCCAGTATCTTCACATCACTCGTTCTGGCCTGTCTCCTTCTCCATTTCCAGGTGCCTAATAACTAACAATACTGAATATCTTCCCTGTGCCTATTGGCCATTCGCATATTTTCCTTAAAGAAATATCTATTCAGCTCTTTTTCCTGTTTTTTTTTTTAATTTAGGTTATTTGTCTTTCCATTATTGAATTCTAATACATCTTTATATATTCTAGATACAAGCCCCTTATCAGATATATGACTTCCAAATATTGTCTATTTTCTTGAGGGTATCATTTGTAATACAAAGGCTGTAAATTTGGTATAGTCCAATTTATCTATTTTTCCTTTTGTCATTTGTGCTTTTGATGTCGTATCTCCTGAGAAAATGTTGCTTATTCAAGAACACAAAGATTTACTCCCATGTTTTCTTCTAAGAGTCTTAGAGCTCAGCTCTCACACTTAGGTCTATGAAATCTTGATATCAGTTTTTGTGTCTGGTGTCGGTTAAAAGTCCAACTTCTCTCTTTACATATGTATCATGGCACCATTTGTTGAAAAGATTATTCTTTCCCCCATTTTAATTATCACCATCCTTACCAAAATTCAATTAACAAAACAAAATTAATGGCTTATTTTGGGCCCTCAATTCTATTCTATTGGTCTCTATCTAGCCTTATGCCAATACCACACTGTCCTGATTACTCTATCTTTGTATAATTAAGTTTCCTATTGGGAAGTGTGAGTTCTCCAATTTTCTTCTTCTTTTTCAAGGATTTTTGTATTTATATTATATTCATAATGGATATTGGTCTTTAGTTTCCTTTTCTCAAGATACCTTTGTCAGGGTTTGGTATCAAGGCGCTGCTGGAGTCATAGAATGAGTTGGGAGTTATTCTTTCAATTTTTTTGTAGCGTTTATAAAGGATTGGTGTTGATTATTCTTTAAGTGTGTGATCTAATTTACTAGTGAAGCCATCTGGTCCTTGGCTTTTCTTTACTGGAAGTTTGCTCATTACTAATTCAGTCTCTTTACTTGCCATAGGTCTGTTTAGATTTTCTCTTTCTTCTGGGATCGGTTTTGGCAATTGTGTGGTCCCAGGAACTCGTCCGTTTCATCTGAATTATCTTATTTATTGAGCTACAGTTTCTTATAGTATTCCCTTATAATCTTTTTTATTTCTATTGCATCAGTAATGATATTCCCTAATTCATTTCTGATTTTAATAATTTGAGTCTTCTCTTCTTTTTGTTCTTGGTCAGTCTAGCTAAAGGTTTGTTAATTTTGTTGATCTTTGCAAAAAAGCAACTTTTTATTATATTTATTTCCCCTCTACTTCACTTATTTCTACTCGAATTTTTATTAATATCTATTTTCTGGTATCTTTGGACTAGAATTTCTTCTCCTTTTTTACTTTCTTAAGTTAGAAGTTTAGGCTATTGATTTGGTACCTTAGTTCTTTTTAAATGTAAGCATTTATAGTTATAAATTTCCCTCTGAGCTCTGCATTAACTGCATCCCACAAGTTTTAGTATGTTGTATTTTGTTTTCACTCATCTCCAAGTATTTTCTAATTTCCTTTGTGATTTCTTCTTTGGCACACTGAGTATTTAGGAGTATGTTTTCCATTTCCTCATTTTTGTGGCATTCCCAAATTTCCTCTGTCACTGATTTCTAATTTTTGTTACTAGAGAACATACCGTTTTGGTCAGAGAACATACTTCGTACGTCGTCAATCCCCTTAAATTTAATAAAATGTGTTCTATGGCCTAGCATGTGATCTCTCCTGGAAAATGTTCCATATGAATTTGAGAAGAATGTGTAATTCACGTTGGCTTTACCTTGTGTTCTGTGCACGTCTATTGGATCTAGTTGTGGTTTGAGTCTTCTACATTTCGTTTCATCGTTGTGGTATTGAAGTCCAGCTATTATCATTTAAATATCTTTTTCTCCCTTCACTCCTGCAGGTTTAATTTCATGTTTTTTTTTCAGGCTCTGTTGTTAGGCTAACATATGCTCATAGTTACTATAATTGCTAGCATTGTTTCTGAATAATTTGAACTTTTTATCATTATAACATGTCCTTCTTTGTCTCTAGTAACAATTTTTGTCTTAAAATCTGCTTTGTCTGCCATTAGTATAGCAACTTCAGTTTTCTTTTAGTTACTGTTTTCATGGTATATCATTTCCATCCTCTTACTATAAATGTATTTGTGTCTTCAGCTCCAAAGTGTGACTGTTGTAGATAGCATATAGCTGGATTGTGGCATTTTAAATTCATTCTGCCAATCTCTGCCCTTTGATGATGATGTTTAAAATATCCACACTTAATATAATTATGGATAAGGTTGGATTTTTCTCTGCCCTTTTGATATTTATTCTCTATGTGTTTCATATCTTGATTCCCTTATTTTTCTACTACTGATTTCTTCTCTGTAAAATAGATATTTTGCAGTGTACTTTTAATTTTTTTTCTTTTATTGCCTATCACGTTATTTTAATTAGTGGTTGCTCTAAGGCTTACATTATATATCTTAACCTATCAATACCCACTTCAAATTTATGCTAACTTAAATCCAGACACAACAGAAACTTATTTCCTATATAACTCTATTCCCTCCTGCCCTTTCTTACACATACCATATCTATATATGTATTACGAGCCCAACAATACTTTGTTATAATTATTACTTATATAGTTGTATGTCTTTTAAAGAACTTGAGAGAATGAGGTAGAGGAAGAATATATTTATAGAGTCTGCCACCTTAACCTTTCTATTTACCACCTCTGGCTCTCCCCATCTCTTCCTGTGGTTTCAAACCACACCTGGCATCATCTCTTTACTCCCACATAACTTTGTTCCCATTGCCTTCTTTGAGTGGTTATTGTTAGATATATTACATTTCTGTTTATTATAGACCCAACAATACCATTATATACACATTGTTTTATACTTTTGCTTTTTTTGAAATCAGATAAGAGAAGGAAGAAGAAAATATGCGATTATACTATCTTTTGTAATTATATAACTACTTTTGTTGGTGCTCTTTTTAAATGTAGGTTGAATTACTCTCTGATGTCACTTGCTTTCAGCGTGATGGCCTTTCTTTATTACGTCTTATAGGGCAGGTCTCCTAGCAGCAGTTTTTTCCCTTCAGTTTTTGTTTATCTGAGACTGTCTTTTATTTCACCTTCATTTTTTAAAGTAGTTTTGCTGGACTACTGGATTCTAGGTTGATAGTTTTTTTTCCTTACTTTGGCCATGTCTCCCCACTGCTTCTGTCCTCCATGATTTTCTGACTAGAAGCCAACTGGTAATATTATTGGAATTGCCTTGTATGTGGCGTCATCTTTCTCTTGCTGCTCTTGCTGCTTTCAAGACTTCCTTTTTGTTTTGTCTTTCGCAGTTTTGACTATAATGTGCCAGGGTGCGGATCTCTTTGCATTTCTTCTACGTGACGTTTGTTGAGCTTTTCTGGATGTGTAGATTCCCAGGCCTCTCAGCAGATTTGGGTAGTTTTAAGTCACCATTGCTTCCAATTTTTTGCTTTTATCTCTTCTCCTCTGGGACTCCTGTTATACATATGTTGGGTCACTGAGTAAGTGCTGCCTCACATTTCTCAGAGCTTCTGTTCATTTTCCTTCATTTCTTTCTGTCTGTACTTCAGATTGTGTAATCTCTATCAACCTCTCTTCAAGTTCGCTGCTCCTTTCTTCTGCCAGCTCAGGCCTGCTCTGCAGCCCCTCTAGGGAGTTTTTCATTTGGTTATTGTATGTGCGAACTGCAGAACTTCCAACTGATATTTTTATATAGTTTATATCTCTTCACTGATATCCTATACATGGTGCAACATTGTCATCATAGTTACTTTAATTCATCAAACATGGTTTTCTTTCGTTCTTTGAACCTAATTCTAATAGCGGTTTTTGAAGTCTTTGTCTGCTTAGCCCAATATTTGCCACCACCACCCCACACACACACCCCTGGCAAAGGCTGCCTGTTTTTTTTCCGCTGTATGGATCACACTTTCTTGGGTTTTTTGTTTGATTGTTTGTTACACGTCTCATACTTTTTTTTTTGTTTGTTTCAAAGAGGTCATTTTAAATAATATGTTGTGGCAGTTCTGGCTTGTTATTGTTTGCTTATTTGCCTGTTTCTTTGTTCTTTCGTTTCAAAGAGGTCATTTTAAATAATATGTTGTGGCAGTTCTGGCTTGTTGTTGTTGTTTGCTTATTTGCCTGTTTCTTTGTTGAGTACCTTGGCTGGACTAGTTCAGTGAAGTCTCTCCCTGCAATATGTAGCCTCTGGTGCCATGTCTAAGCGGGAGGAACTTGGGTGTGTGTACCCCATGACCACAGGGGATGGCTGTGGCTTTATCCCATCTGCCTTTGATAGTCCCTTTTCCTCATCTCCCCGCTCAGCTTCTGACGGTCTGCCTCTGTTGGCTCACACCCAGCTGTTAGCCTGCACTACTTCCTAGCCCTCGTGCTTTTGAGAGTTGCTCTGTGGTCTGACCTCAGTGAAGCCCAGCCCTTCTGCACAGCCAGGATGTTGTCTGTCTCTGAGGCTTACTCTGACTCCCACAGTGATCTTCTGCTCTGTCTTCTTTCCTGGTTCTCTGCTAAGCTTCTGGCTGGCCCATTGCCTCACTTGTTGCTATCATGGAGCCCCAGCTCCTCTTAACTTCTCACCCCCAATAACTCCATTGTTTTCATAATGCACGTGGGCATAAACCTCCCCCTCAAAAATTAAAGTTAAATAAAAGTCTGTCCCCTTAGCCAGAGCTGCAGAGCTCTTTGTTCCTGGAACCCTCTTCCTCTGGGCAGACTCCTCCAGTCACTGCATGGAGCTGGGGGTAAGGGCAGCAACCTCTCCTCCCGTAGTGACACACCTGACACACCTGCTATACACGCGGGTCATGGGTGGAGGTGTATCCCCTGGTCATCTGAGTTTGTCCCTTGGTGTGCAACTTCTTTCCTATAAGTGAGCCAGGATAGGGTAAAGGGGACCCAGTGTTCTTGGCATGCACACCTGACAGACTTCAACCTGTGAGTGGAGGCCAGGGGGAGGGAAAGCAGCCCTAGCTCTCTTGGCCATACCTTCCAGGAATGAAGCTTCTGCAATGTGGACAGTGGGTGAGGGTGGAAGAGAGATGCCAGCAGACTTCTTCCCACAGGTTAAACCCTTGTCCCAGACTGGGACTGGCAGGAAAGGGAGCCCTGTCCCTTTGGCCATACCTGGCGAGAATACAGATTCTGCCACTCTGAGCTGGGGTGCCTGGGGAGTGGGAGCAGGTAAAGGGTTAAATGGCACAGACTCTGGCTCTTCTTACTGAGCTTTAGCAGCTTTTCTGGAATAAATGTTTTGCCATTTGCTATATGCCCTGAGGACTATTTCCAGAGACTTTAAATGGCTTATAAACTCACTTTTACCAGGAAGATCACTGTTCTACTGGGAGAGGGTCCCCTGAGCTCCTGCAGCACCTTTCTGAAAGTACCTTTTGCATCATGATTCATGACTGCTGATTCTGGCATTCAGAGGGGACCAGTGTGAAATGTGGGTTGCCTTCTGACATTTGTTTTCCTAATGTCTCATTGACTTCTGGTTGCTCTCTTAGCCCCAAATTCACAGAAACAGAATCAAGTCACTGACCCATGTAGATAAGGCCCTGGGACAGATAAGCGATGGTCACAGGGGCAGAACCCAGGGTTGCTCAGCAAACGAACAAAACCAAAAGCTGTACAGCTCATTTTGTGCTAGGGCTGTCCAATAAATGATCTGGGTTTAGATCGAGGTTTAAGATGTTTATCCTCCCTACTGGAGGCAGCTTATAGATTTAAATACACTGTAAACCGAAATGTAGAGAGATAAAAAAGTAACTTACGTTCCTCGAGCTGGGTTCAAGTTCATGGCTAGGCATGTATGGGTGCAGAAGTGAGAAATTCTGAGGCCAACAACCTGGGCAGGTTTCTGGCCCTCCCCGCCCACCCTCTCCCCCAGGGCCCTGGGGAGGAAGGAGTCAGAAGCCATGCTAAGTCTATGGCTAGAAAAGCTCTTTTGAGAAGTTAATATTTCACTAAGAAAATAGTGATGCTGTCCTTTCCTCTGCAGGGAAGTTTTAACCATTTTCAGGAAAATTGCTAAAGAGACGATTTGAGATTCTGAGAACTGGCTCCGGGGCGTGTGGGAGGCTGTCCAGCCAGGCTCCTGCGTTGTGCTCTGCATGGCACGTGGCGCCTGCTGGGACTGTTCCCGGCTCTGTTAGGAATAAGAGCTTCGGCCACCGCCTCATCACACAGCTGTTTATGTATCACATCAGCACTTCCTCTTCAAATCAGGCTTTAAAAGTTGTTTTTGAAAGTCAAAAGAACAGTTTCAAAATCCCTCCTGTTCCAACCAAGTTAGACCAGCCCCTCATTCCGAATTAACCCCTAATAAGGTCGGAGTCACACTCTTACCAGTACAGTACCCAAACTGGGGAGACAAGTGGACAGCGGTCTGCTGGGCATCTGGGCATCTTCACGGGCTCTTGGAGGTGGCCCAGCGCCTCCTGCGACCACCCGCCACCCTTATGCGGTTTCCTGCGAGACCCATACCTAGCTACTTCACCCTCGCAGGAAACTTAAAACAACAGCAACAAAGGATCCTGCAGCATTTCCTTTTTCTCAATAATTCTAACTCACTAAAATACATCCACATTAAAAAATAATAATGTCAGCTAAATAGAAACCAGCGGGCAGCAGGGAGAGGAAGGGAGGTGGCGCGAGGAGGGCTCTGCTGGCAGCCGTGTGTGCTGGGAGCCGATCGGATCTCACTTCTCCTTCCCGGACGAACCAAGAAGCCGAGGGGCCCCTTGTGGTCTCTCGCCTCAGCTTCTTGCCGCTGATGGTCTTATTCTCTCCAACTGGCTTTTGGAACCCCTCGGCTAGATCTGCGGCTCCCGGCCTCCCCCTGGTTCCCCACCCAGAGAGCTCTCCCCTCCCCTCCTGCCGCAGTGTGGACACGCATCGGGGGAGAGACCAAGGGGCGCAGCTCAGGTGACACACTGCCTGTCTCCCGAGGGGTGAGTGGGCCCGGCCTATGGTGGGGAGGGCAGCGGAGGGTCGCAGCCAGTGAGTCGTAGTCCCGTGCTAGCACCAGGCTGCAGCCACCCCACTTTGCACCTCCTGCAAGGACCCTCCTTAGCACCCACACCGGGCACAGATGCTCTAGGGCTTTGAGCCTCTGGTTAAGAAAGTGCCCAGTGATGGATGGCCTCTAGGAAGTTCTGATGAATGCTGTATTTTAGGAATCCCATAAACATACACCTGTGTTCCTATTCTCCAAGTGGTGCTGGGCGACTCCTACAGTAATTCAGCGGTCCCTCTCAGAATGCCCCTGTGCACCCACGTCTCCACAGCCGAAACAGGCCCAGAAGGAGGGGGCCCGGCCAGGGTACGAAGAGCGTAGGGAAATGCAGGAAGGGGCCACCGGCCGGGTTATGGGTGTCGATGGCAGGTCCCCACTGAATTCTCTGATCCCTCCGCCTCTCACGGGACCCTCTGTGACACCCACCCATAGAGCAGTGTTTCTCTACTTCCATGAGACTGGGGTGAGGGGCCTGCCTGGTACTGGGAAAGCTTTTTCCTGCTGCCTTTGGCTGGGAAGCCGGTGTTCCCGGCTAGCCCGACCCTGAGAAGTCCCCTGGCTTCCGTGCACCTCGCCTTCCTGCACCTGGATCCGGCCTGCTTCCCACGGGCGTCGTCACAGTTTTCCACCCGGGCTTCCCTCGTGGGAGGGGAGTGAGCGGGGGGGTGCTCCACACATCTGAGGGAGAGACTCAAGTCATACTTGATCTTCAGACACTAAGGAGTCCTGCCCTGAGTCTGGGAAACCTGGAACTGAATTGTTGTCATCCGTTTCTGAGTTTTCTGGGAATTTCCCATGAGAAAGTGGTGACTTCAGTGTATTTCAACATGTGTTCTTTTCCCCTAAGCTTTAGGAAGTTTAGAACCAAACTCAGCATCTGAGGACGTGGCAGCCCCAATCCAGGGGCTGAGAATATAGATCCCTCCAGCTTCTTTCAGATGGTCTTTGTGCTTTTCTCCCTGCTTCGTTGACACTGAGCTTTACCTTGTAAGCCAACTCAAGCCTTTAAGAATAAATCTTAAACACAGACTCCAATGCAGATCTGTGATCTTGAGTCTGAAGCCTGCAAGGCCAGGCATATGGAAGAATTCAACATTTTCCAGGTTTTGGAGCGCATCACATGTTATGTAACATCTCCAGCGGGGGCGGGGCAGTGCTCCAGCCTCAAACACTTTAATATTTCTGCAGCAAAACATGAGAATATTCGCTCTAAGAGGGCCAGCAGAGCCTGTGAATAGCCTCCCATAAGTTCTCATTGGGAGAAGCTGCCAAATGAGTCAGGGCAGGTTTGGCCACCAAATGAGTTACCAGAAAAAAAGTTTTGATTTTCAGAGCATTTGTGATTTTGGAATTACAAATAGGGGGTCGTGAACTTGCTCAGTGGCTGCAGAGGAGGCTGGAGGGAGTAAACCCACTCTCTGCGGGGGCTGCAGGCCCGGGGTTCCGGAGCTCAGGCTGGACCAGACCCCGAGCCCCTGCTCTGCCCCCGCTCCCGACCCCGTGGCTGACCTCTCTGAGCCTCATGTCTTCATCCACACTAGGGAAATAATAACACCCGTGGCTTAGGGGCATTGTGCAAATCACAGCAGCCACGCAAGCGGGCTAACCTGGTAGGGGCGAGTGGTTAAACAGCAGCTGGCCTCTGGGTGACTCCCTGAGAAGCCCTGTGCCCCTGGCGTCTTGCAGAGTGTCAGAAGACTTTTTTTTTTTTTTTTTTTTTTTAGCTCTGCATTCATTTGAGCTGTGACCAAGTGAAAAAAGAGGACCCACAGATGTATTCAGCCACTGACAGTTTATTGTGTCATCAGAAAAATCAGTTTACATGTAATGTTCTGTAAAGTCCCACATCTGGGATTCATTGCTGCCTTCTCATAAATATTCCAGTTAGACCCAGATTTCCCGTCTGTGTCCCCCGAGCCCCCAAGGCTGTGCCCCGGCCCTCGTCCGGGAAGGATTTCTGCCCGGCAGCAGCGCCGTGGGCCTCCCCATGAGTGGGCTTGTTGCCTGCCTCCGGCCCCGGGGCCCTTTCATTCCCACGAGCGTCTGCACGAGCACAGATGCCACCTGAGGTCAGGGACAGGGGCACCGTGCACGGCCTCGGCGCCCACCCAACCCCTGCCAACTCCCGGCCGTCCCAGGACCTCCTGCTGGCCGGAGCCACAGTCCCCAGGGGCTCCTGACCTCTGCACATTCCTGGGCCCGACCCCAGACCCCCAATCAGGTGGCTGGAGCCGCAGCCCTGGAATCTGGGCTTTTTCAGAGCTCCCTGGGGAGTCTCAGGCAGCATTTTGGGGTGCTGGTGACTTTACACCGAGGGAGAAAAGGCCGCCGGTGGAGGGGCCTGCACCTGGTGGGGTGCTTGCCCTGCCAGGCCACCTGCCTCGCGTGGCGGGAGTGCCCGGGGGTCCCGGCAGCTCCCTGCTGTCCTGGCAGACCCCTGGGGCCTTGAGGGCTTCCCCAGCCCCGGCCTTCTCCCCTTGAACTTAAGGGCGGCTCCCCCATGTTCATGGCCTGGTTGGGGCATCTCTGGGGTCTCGTGGGCCTCTGTTAGAGCTGCCCCTGGGGCAGCCAGGACCCTGCTTTGTGTTCCGTCGGGGATGCACCCCTGTGGGGCCCCCACAGCCAGGTGGGCACCCCCCTCCCGCGATGGCAAACGGTCTCCCTGAGTCGGGTCGGGCATGGGGCAGCTGGGGCTCAGGAAGCCCCTGGGGCACCCAGGTGGGAGGCAAGAGGCCCCCCACCTCCACCGGAGAGCCCCACCAGGCTTCCTCCCTCCCCAGCCCTCGTTGACTGGGGGTCACTGGGGGACCACCCAGCAGAATTCTGGTTTAAGGAAATGAACCTAGAAAATGAGTGGACTAAATGTTCTCAAAGGAAGCTGCTGATTGATTTTATAAGAAGGAAAGAGCCTCTAGGAGCACCCTGGGAAACCGAGGGGCGCCCTGCTCAGCCCTTCCCCAGCCTAGTGCGAGCACGGGTCTCAGGGTGCCGGGGTCCGGGGTGCACCGGATCAGAAACGAGTCTGTCCGCTCCCCCAAGAGGACTGTTCTGGCTGGGACAGCAGACGGCACGGTAGGAGGGGGCGCAGGGAGGGGTCCCCCTAGTCAGCGGCCCCGCAGCCCGGGCTACACCTGTGTCCTGGGCGGGCCCCACCCCCGTCGCGCTCACACCGCCCCCCTCCCCCGCAGGCCACCGGCTCCGAGGACGAGGACGAGCTGCCCACGCGCTCCTTCGTCAACCACTACCTGAGCGACCCCCCGTACTGCAGCTCATGGAAGCGCCGGCCCCGGGGCGCGCCGGTGCCCGGGCCCTGCAGGCACGAGGAGCGCGTGGCCGGCGCGGGGCCCAGCTGCCGGGCTGTGGTTACCACGCAGAGCTCGGGCGGCGGCTTCGCCCCCCCAGGCCCCCAGCCCGGCGCCCGGACTCCGCTCACCGGCTTCTCCTCCTTCGTGTGACCCCGGCGGCCGGCGGTGGACTGTGGGTGCCCCTGTGCAGGGGACAGCGGCCCACGGCACGGACACGGCTAGTTTGGTTTTTTGTTTGTTTGTTTAAGACAATCAACTCCAATAACTGAGCTGAAGTTTCTGTTTCAGAAGAAAAACAATCCTGATAAGTGATGATTTAACCACTCGTGAATAATAGATTTCCATTCGAGACGTTTTTTTTTTACAGCTTTTTGTAACATCGCTGCAGGAAGCGGATTTCTTTAGTTTTCTTTTCTTTTTAAGAGAAGGTGTGTTTCGCCGGGGCAGCAGCTGGGCAGCTCCGAGACTCGGGGCGCTGTCTGTGCCCCGCCCCCGGGGCTTGCCCGTCTTCAAGACCAGCTGGGAAGGCTGGAAGGGTGGGAAGAGGCGGCTGGGCTCCGGGCCACCTGGGAGTCGCCTCCTGGCCGGCCCCTTCCCCTTTCTACCTCCTCTTTCGGAGAACCAGCTCACCTTCCCCTCCGTCCTCCCGCGTCCTCTGGCTCGTAGCTCCCTCGGGGCTTGCAGAGCCTGCGTTTCACCTGGGCTCAGTGCTTTCCGGACCAACCTCGTCCGCTTCCCAAGGTCCTACTCAGCAGTTGCGAGGAGGGACGTCAGCTTTCAGGATCCAGGCAATGGGGCAGGTGGTTCTACGGGGTCTCTTTTGTCTATCCCCGCTGGAACGCAGCTGTTGCATTCCCTGTCACTCCAGTGGGGAGACATCCAGAGCCGCGTTTCTCTTTAACCTGGTAGTAGGGGGCGGGAGGCGCCCCACGGCTGGCTGCCACCACAACGGCTCTGTGCCAGCTGGTTTCTCCACCGGCCCCACAGCAACTGCAATGCCGCTAAACAAAGGGGAAAGAGACGGCGTTCCCGGGATTGCTTGTTATGTAAGAAGTATGCATTGTTAACTAGAGTATTTTTTAAATCTTTTTATCTTTTCTTAAAATAATGTCACATGAGATGAATGAGTCTTTGCTGTCTCCAGGTGCCTTTTTATTAATCATTCAGCTTTGTACACTGGGAAAAGACGGAGCCACAGTGTCTCCAAATAAAGCAAAGCCGCTCTGACATCCTGGTTGTGAGTCGCCTCGAGCCTACGGCAGGCTCTCCTGGGCCGGCCCCCCCGGCAAGGCCGCCACCTCCTCTCTCGCTCCTGCCCGCTGCCCACTGCTTCCCGACGGCCAGTGCTGTCCTTTGTCCACTCACCCAACACCAGTTTTTAGCCTTAACGGGTTTTCTGGAAAACTTTCGTTTTGCTCTTATTCTTTTTGTAGCTTTGCTGAATGAAAATATCATAAACTACTTTGAGAAAATTGAGAGTCCAGCCCTTAGCGCTGTGCCTCCAGCCCATCGAGTTATTTTTGCATCTGAGCTGTTTGAGTTGCAGGGGCCGGTCTCCAGCCCCGGGCCCACTCCAGGGCAGGCCGGAGT